>VZRR01008226.1:214893-280431 GCA_013398015.1 Oreocharis arfaki
TCAGGGACCAATAGTCTGAGGGCACAGGGGTGGTACACAGGTAGGGCTAGAGAAAGGGGAGCAGAACAAGGCATCCTGGTCCCTGGCATCCTGGGAGACCTTTTGGTCTCCCTAGTCCAGGGAGTGTGGCCAGGGCACATCCAGGGGCTGCTGTGGCTACAGGCTCACAGGCTCCCACATGGTGCCTGCTCCTTGTTGCATGGAGATGGATCCTCAGGGCCTGCAGTGGATCATTCTGTACAGAGAGGTACTTGCCCTGCCATCCCTGGTCCTGGTAGCATACACTGCAAAACCCTTTCTGTATGAGAGAGATGAGATAAATGAGATGAGGAGGTGGTGATGGTAATGAGTCTGACACTGCATGTATGCTATGTAGCCACTGCTTCCTAGTGATCGAGATGCACCACCTACCAGGCCAGGTTTCTGTGTCTTTTGCGGCCACTGAATAGTGCTGGTAACATTATCTGCAATGATAACAGCCCTTGTGAAAGTGCTGGGTGAGCACATGCTACATAAACAGGTTCCCAATGGAATATTGATGAAATTGCTCTAAGGGATGTAAGAGAGGTAAGGGGGAAAATTCTCTCTTTCATTAGACCAGGGTGTAGCTTGAAAAGAAAAAGGACATGGTCTCAGCTGAGTGATGGAGTCCTTAGAAACTTTCAGCCATCAGAGCAGTGGAAGGCATATTTAATGAGGCAAAAGAAAGAGTTATATGCAGTGTTCTTTATTCTTTCCTTAGAAACGAATTCAATTAATAAAATCCAAAACTTTTAGTGTCCTAGTTCCTAGTAGACGAGAATTAATTGTTTACAAATTTGTCCAACAATCAGCTCACAAGTTTCAAAGGGAGCTCATTACCAGGATAAAAATTCTTCAAATTACTTTCCCATCCATCTGAATTACATTCATAATCAGTTCGTAATGAAGTTCAAATCTCATCCTTTAGATCACTAGAGAAGCCTAAAGTGGAAGAGATGTGATAAAATTATTCAAATCTGGCATGATTATCGTCCGATTATTCTTCCTCAGAACAGCTTACCCACTGACTTAATGAGTTTTTGATTTTAAAAAAAAGCAATGAATGATAGAAATAATTAATTTGTCAATAAGGACTATCTTACCTGATATTCTAATTTGCAGCTTAGTATTTGGTTAGCATTCTTCAAAGTGAACAAAACCCTTCTGTTTTTATTGAACATCTATATGAATCAATAATGAAACGTTCTCTTTTTAAAAGCAGAATAACCTGTGTAGTGGTTTGATGCTATCTGTAAAGGTGGAATGATTTAGTGAGAAAAGAAGTGTGCACTGTTTTGTTTTGAGGTTTTTGAGTTTTGGGTTTTTGTTTGATATCTTTGAAGATGCCAGACATCCATTATTATGTTGATGAGTTGGACTTTAGACTTCCTGTTTGTAAGCTGGCTTCTCTGCAGACTCTTTCTCAGTCATGCTGGAAACTATTGATTCATGTGCAGATCTATAAGATAAATAATGGGAAATACATGATTAATTAACTATGAATTTGGTAACTTTTTAGAATGTGACACAAACTTATCTAGTATTTCTGTAACAGCAATAGAGTGCTTCCAGAAGTAATTTCCTCCTTCCTATTTTCATCCTTCTACAGAATTTAAGAGATGAGTTTAACAGCGAGGCTGAGAACTTGTGACAAAAGGGATTCTGCTTCTACATGATCAGAACTGGCTAATTTCACATTTGCTTTCAATGGGTGGTCTCAGGCAGAAATAAGTGATTTTCAGGGATTGTTTCCATTAACTGGGGGCAGACAATCCCTGAGAAAGTGTAGCTCTATCTAAGGGCATGGGTGAGTGCCAGAAAAAAAGCAGAGATCTTTTCTTATTCCTACTAGCTTGAATAATCAGAAAAGAGCTATTAGTTTTAATGGGAAATAAGTTAACCAATAACTCTTGATATCTGAGTAAAGAGATGGTGGTGAAAGAGGTAGTAGAGGTCAAAAATTCACCTGAAATAACATTTGCAAAATATGGTAATATAAATTGTTTTGCCCTCTTTGTAGTAACAAATGTCATGTCAACAAGATGTACAAGTCTCACCAGAAATTACTGCTGTGAATTGTCATACCTGTTAGGAATAAAATGGTTTTACTTCTTAAGCAAGAAATGCAGGTGGGGGAGAAGCATCTCTCTCATCCCCATTCATTTCCTGTAAAATGCTAGGGTGGAAGACAATGTCAACCAGAAGCAATAAGAAATCTGCTTCAGAACAAAGAAATGTCTTATTGTAGACTACATTTAAAATATTTCAGTTAGAATTTGAAGTGAAAGACTTCTTAGTAATTCCCAGTAGTCCAATAGCATTCTAGATTCTCAGTTGTATTCTCCACGTAAGACCCAGAATATTTAAAGTTTTTAGGGGCCCAAAGAGTCATCGAGTTCTTTATGTCCTTGAAAGTAAGTGAGAATGAAACACTGGCATTTCTACCTTTGAAATCTCCTGTTCATTACTTTGGACCTTAGAGTGCAGATTTTGAGTTTGGCTTTGGTTTTGTTATGAAGTAAGACAGTCATTAAAACAATCGTTATAAAATTGTTGGAATAAATCACTTCAGAATCCTTTAGTCTGGCCAGATGCCCAAGGTTGCTGTTAGATAGGATTCCTTCCCACTATTTCGCAAGCAGTAAAAATGGGCATTTTCACACAACAAGCAAGTATTAGATGACCTGTTGCTGGGATTTTGTGTGCATGTAACAGTGGGCAGCATGGTGACACAGGTCTGACTGCATCAGAGGCTCTTTAAGATGTGAGCTTAGGCCTATAAAAAACATGGCCTGATGTATAGAAATGTATTCTTCCTGCACTCAAACTTTATCACTGAGGGGATTGGGTGCAGTGGGAGTCTGAGATTTCTGACTTTTTATTCTAGAAATCAAAACTGGACCAACACAATTTTGGAAACACAGGATAAGGGTAATTCTTCCAAAGCACAGAACTGTATCTGAGTCATACAAACAGACTCAGGTCCGGGCTCTAGCAGAGAGCCCTTATGTGACCTTGGCAAATGACCTAATCACAGTGCTGTGGTGACTTAGTCTCAGTGTCTAGGTTCAGTGTTTGCAAAATGAGAATAACAGTACTGTCTTTGTCTTGTCTGTTCATATTGAAAATTCTTTGGTGCAGGAATCATCTCTGTGTGTTTAGTGAGGCTCTTGGCATTCAACTCTAGGTGCTATTTTAATAACAGTACATAATTGGTGCTAGTTTTATCTCTAACCATTTTGGAACAGAGTTGAATTTAGAAAATCCTTTCTTTTAACCCCATCCTCACCTTGGGAGATTCAAGAACTAAAGGAGACCTCAGTCAAAGTTATGCTTGCTTTGCGATACAAGACAAATAACTTGCCTTTGGTAACCCTGCATGACCTGAGACTCAGCTCCCTTATAGGCAGAAATCCACCAAATGATCCTGCTTAGTTTGATCCTGCCAGCTTTGAAGCCAGCATATTGCATTGGCTTATCTTCCAGAGACTGGATTTACAGAGTTTGTTGCTAACGATAAATTTTATTAACTGCCTCCATGGAGAAAGCCAAAGTATCTCTGCAGAAATAAAGATGGAACAGAGTTGCAGAGCATGGAGCACTGGAGACACTTCTGCATCCTGAGAGACTACATTAGAAAGAAGATGGACAACTTTCCAGTGATAGCCTGTTTTACATATTTTTGGAGTTCACTACAAATGCTCATGGTCATTAAACGTGTGAATAGATGTTGTCTTTTTAGAGTCATGGCGAGAATGAGAACTACTCAGCCCTAGTGAGGCCACATCTGGAGTGCTGTGTCCACTTCTGGGCTCCTCAGGACAAGAAAGTCAAGGAGCACTGGAGGGGATCCAGCAGAGGTCACCAAGATGATGAGTCTGGAGCATTTCTTTCATGAGAAGAGACTGAAAGATCTGGGTCTGTTTAGTTCAGAGAAAAGGAGACTGAGAGAAACTCTCATTAAGAAACTCTCATTGCCATGTCTCAAAGACAGGCGCCAGACTCTTTTCAGTGGTGGCCAGTGACAGGACAAGGAATAGTGGCCATAAACTAAAACACAAGAAGTTCCACCTCAGCACAAGAAAGAACTTCTTTACTTTGCAGGGTGGCAGAGCACTGGAACAGGCTGCCCGGGGAGGTTGTGGAGTGTCCCTCTCTGGAGCCATTCAATATCCACTTGGATGTGTTCCTGTGTCACTTGGATGTGTTCCTGGCTCACCTGCTCTGGATGACCCTGCCTTGGAAGGGGGGGTTGGACTGGATGATCTCCAGAGATGCCTTCCAACCCTAATGATTTTGTGACTCTATGAGAACAAGCACCAAGCTGACCACCGGCTTTTCAGATACATGGGTCTTGTTAAAAATGTGACACATCGAAGATGCTTTGCTGTTAGGAGGTATGAAACAGTCTCAATTCTTAAATGAGAAGACCAAATGCTTAACATCCTGCAGCATGTCTGTTTGCAGCTGACCTGAGACATTGGCTCTGTTGAAGGCTGGGTCAAAATTCCCACTGACTGCACCAAGCAGCTGAGCTAGCTTCCCTAGCTAGTACTGTGTAGCATCTAAGAAGACCAACAGCCAGTGAGGAAAGCAGTGCAATTGTCCTAATTAATTAGGACATTAGGATGTCCTAATGAATCCTGCAAGGCCATTGTGCAGCTGCATTTTGCAGTGGCTGTGAAAGTAGTTTGCTGATAGTTGATTATTAGATGGTTGCAATAACAAGACTCTATATCAATAAGGAGGAAGGAAAGAAATGTTGCCAGAGGAGAGGTACATGTCTTGTCCATTCTAACAATGCAAACCAAAAAAGTGTCAGGACTGTGATTCAGTTCTCTTACTGTGTCACGTGTGTTCAGATCTGATCCTGGACCCACTGTGAATTGTTGCACTTATTTGAGCAAGCCTAAATATTTCCTCAAACTATTTTGTCCAAGTAGGAAACCCAGAATTGTCCCTTTTTCACATGGTACCCTCTTTGTGGCTGTGATCCCCAAAGTACACAGGGAAGACAAAGTATTTAAAAGGGGGTCTCCAGCCAGCTATCTAACTGGGTTTTCGAATTAACTGTTGTTCATCTTTCTAACCAACTGTTCCTTCTTTAATTCTATAATGGAAAATGCTGATGATAAAATGAGCCAAATGGGGGTGGAAATTAGCCATTTTTAAGGAATTTTCTGTTTTATACTAGCTAGATGGAGGCTTAATAAACATGCACTAGTCCACTCTAAAGAAGACTATTTCTGAATCTAATCCAATTTGCACAGTGCTTATATATGCCATGACATTAAATATCAGAAGCACTTAATAGCACACGGTGCTTATTATCTTCCTGGTTAAAATCTCCTTTTCTAAGACTGAAGTAACCTAGTGAAATAAAACACGGTGAAATTACAAAGGGAGAAATGTCCGTGCATCAGGGACATGGTGGGTTGGATGGGACGGGATAAGTATGATGCTTCCTGGGGTAAATGCCAAGACCCTGCTTAGCCGTTCCTGAAAAAAAACCCTGTGAAGTTACAGGGAAAGAAATGTCCATTCATTCTTGGCAGCTTCTCAGATTTCTCTTTTAAACAAACTTAAATTTTGACACTGGAGCTGTCTGGAGGTACACCCAATAAACCCTCTGGCTCAGCACAGAGATCGTTAGTGAGTCGGGCGTTCTGCACGTGGGCCTGACACTCTTGTTCTCAACTTCCACCTGTGAAAGGTCTCTGACAGATGGCAGGGGCCGTGTAATTTTCCCCATCAAGGAAAAACCTGGTGATAGGCACCGTATTAGATCTCTGCCTGATTTCAACACACCAATAAAAATGAAGTGTGGCCCAACAAAACCCAAGATTCACCTGTCCTTTTTTTGTCTGCTTTTCCACAGTTGTCCTCCTTTCTTTCTAGTTGTTTCTGAGCCTGGGAGCACCTAGAGGTGAAATGAGCAAAATGGGGATGGAAGTAAGCATTTTGAAGGGATTTTCAATTTCCAACAGACTAGATGGAAGCCCAATAAGCATGCATTAGTCCACTCTAAAGAAAACTGGTGACGATCCTCCTTTTAGCTCACTGGCATAGAAAAAACATCCAGTTGCAACCTAGTCTACAAAACAGCCTGTGAGCTAACTTGGCTTCCTGAAGTAAAGCTGTTTGAGAACGGTGCATCTAGTCTAAGTTACTCACTGTCTTTAGAGACCAGTTTAAACACACATCGAATGCCTGGATCAAAGTAGCACCAGAGAGTTCCCAAGTGCCACTTCCTAAATGTAACTGCCCTCCTGCAACTGCATTCTTCTCCTTGTTTTACTAGTTCTTTGTTTCAAAAACTATGCCAAGGGCTTGGCAAATGTTTCAAATTCCTTTTGTAATGAGGAAGCAAGCCAGATTATATGCGAACTTGGGAATCTCCCATGCTAGGACAAAAGTGCACTGCAACAAATCAGCCTTTACTGAGCTTTGTACTTTGAGCTTTTGGGTGATCTGCAGCAGAGAGAGAAGGTTGAGTTGAGGTAGTCTCCCCTTCCACACTGAGATCACTCACATGTTTATCTAACAGGTGGTGTGTGCCTCTCAGTGCATTTGCTACGCCAGTGCAGCACCTCACACCTTATTTCTGTGAGCTGCTGCTCCCCAACCTGCACATGGGGCTGCACCACCACTTGCTCTGTTCAGTCCCACAGGAGGTGTGGGGAGGCTTCACTGATAGGAGGCCTGAGGGTTGATGTTTGCATTATCAGTACAGAGTGCTCCCTGTGAAAACCACTGCAAATTGAGCCTGCTGCTTTTGTTTCACATAGACAATATAGGCAGACGAAGCAGGTTGTGTTTCATTGTAAGCTCCTTGGAACTGGCAGTACCTCAGAACTGGCTGTTGCACCAGTCTTTCCTTGCTATTAATCGTGAAGGGCTTTCTTACAGCTGTAACCATAACACTTGCAAGAAAAAAATTCCCAGTGATGTTCTTCCGTAAGTGAGGTCGTTTTACCTGTTTCCTCTGGGTTCTCTTATTTCCAGCCATCTGGACAAGTTCATTCAGGCACAGGTAGGAGGGCAGAGCTAGCTTTGGTCTTTTCTTCCACTTGGGCTATCAATTGTACCTTGCCCTTTTTCAAGGATGGGCTTCAGATGATGGTCATCCACAAACGGAGAGCTGAATCCATTCATCTCGGTATCTGCCTGGAATGTGGTGTAATGGGGCTGGCCATCCTTCCTGGCTGGCTGGAGGTTTGTACTGCGTTGTGCTTAAGGTACAGGGAGGCTTTGCTTACTGGTTAAATATTCTGTATGGCTAGGACCATACCACATCTTCCACTCAAAAATACCTGCAGTTCCACAGTTGAGAATGCCCTCCCCTCACCTGATAAACCCTAAACCTATCTTTTTAGACCTCCCATTTCCCGTATCTTGTTTCTATTGCATCTTCAAGATGCAGCACGAAGTTAGTAAGTCCAGCCAATGTATTTCACTTTGACCACTCCAATGCTGGTGTCTAATTGTGTGATAAACTCAAGAAATTACTTTAGGTTACCTTTAATGCCCTTGCTCTCTGTCTTGATGCAATCAGGGTTATGCTTGTATCTGCCCAAAGGAGACTGTGTTTTTTTAGCTACTATGGTTTTGGTAGCCACTGTTATGTCAGGACAGATAACAAAACTAGGTAGCAGGCATATTGCAGCTACTGCCTGTTCAAGAAAAACTCTGTGTTTCTCTCTTTTCTTTGGTTTGCCCTGGCAGTCATCCTTTGCCTTCTCTCAAGACGGTGTTAAGTGTGGTCACTTTCCACTGAGATCAGTTCTTAGGAATTATTTATTCCAGGATGCATTCACTTTTCTTTTCCCAAGATAAGTGCGTACCTGCTAGGGGAAAAGTGGGTTTTCAGTAATTTCCTAAATTACATTAATCCAAATTCCTATCTGGATAATAAAATGTTAATAGTACACAGAAAAGAATTCAAACAGCTCAGAAACCTAAACGTAATTGCTTATGAACATGGAGTGTTTATTGCTGTCAAAATTAATCACTTTTCAACTTCCAGCTGTTAAAATCTTCCTGGCAGATCTCCAAGAAATTCTCCTTCAGTTACTTTTCCCTCAATTAAATATTAGTGCAGTTCTCAGGCTCTTGTTACACAAGCAGTGATTTCAAATTGCACCTCTTTGTGTTTTTAACCACAAACTGTCAGAAAACTATTCTGCTGCAAGCTTTTTTCTCATCTCAGATTTTACTTGATGTTTAGAACAACGAAGGAGGAGCATTTACTTCATGTGAGCCTAGGCCTTAGTTGCAAAGTTTAGATGCAGACTGGCCAAGACCGGCCAGAAATGAGCTTTGAGGCTGAATGCTTCTAGGTGCTTGGCAGGTAGTTGAGGTAAATGGAAACTGAGAGCACTTGGCATTCACCAAGACCTTTAGTGCTTCAGCAGAAGCAGGATGCTCAGAAGGCTGCAGTGGCGTAGGAGATATCCCTGGATGCATCTTTCCTTCACAGGGAATACCAAAGACAAAATAGCTAAAATGTAGGCACTGTCAGTTGCACCACAGTAGGTAGATTGCTTGGAACCTCCATAAAAAAGCTACAGTGTAGAAATCCCAGTGTAGGATCTGGGACTGATATGTGAGCTGTAGTTTGGTTTTATGTACCAGCATTTATCTGTAGGCACTCCGGGATAGTAGGGATGCAGACAATTTCTTTGGCAATATAGGGCAGGAAAAAAGCCAAGTCAGAGCCCTGGTGGTGGGTATTCAGATATAGCCCAAGCAGTCAAGGTTTTGTCTGTGTGAAGATAGAGTATTTCTTCATCTGTGTCTCTGCACCTAGAGTCAGGAATCTGAGGCAGAGGGATTTTTCATGTCTGAGCCTTGAAAGCATATGTAAGGCCAGTCAGTAGTCTACCAGACTTGAAAACATGACTAAAATACAGTGAAAAAGAACAATACAAGTATGGACAATATTGCTTACTTTACTTACCACCTAGCAACACATTTTTTTCAAGTGCAGTTTTGGAGTGTGTGTTTAAAGGGGAATAAAGTTAATGATGCAAACAAAGAAAAGTGACTCTTGTAAAATCTACTTCTGGTTCTGCAAACATGTGTCCATGCCCCAATATGCAGCCGTGGTTTTGGCTGAAAAAAGTGTTCTCATTTTTTAAAATTTATGTATTGATTTAATCGCTTTTTGAGAAGCAGCAAAGCTAGATAGATATTATTTTAGCAATTAAAAGCATCTATGTTTGCATAGTGCATGTTTGTGTGGCATTCCAATTCAGGCAAGCCAAATCATTACACAGGACACTAAAATAAGGCTTCACTGCACAGCTGGAAGGTTTCATTAAATGTCTGGTTCTGAGTGGAGTGGCATATATTTAGAGTGTCAGAATCCAGATCTTGTTGGACTGTTAAAGTGACCTGCATGTGTCCAGCCAGGTTTATGCTATATACAGCTTCTAAATTTCATGGGAATAGTATTTTTTAATGCCAAAAAGTAAGAGGGTTTTTCCTTTCCTTTTTTCACCCGCTGTTCCTTCATCAGTCCTCTTGTTAACACATTTCTGCATCTGGGGTGTGCCTCCTGTGCCAGTGATTGCATTTGTGTGTGATGCCAGGTCTGTCAGGAGAAATTACGGATGTAAAGTGGATGGAAACCATGGGCTGAACAGTGCATGTGCACGTTTTTGATTGCTAGCTGCACCTTTTCCTTTCTAGACCATTGCCTTCAATCTGTGCTCCCTTCTTACCTTTTCCTGACTGCCTCTTTCCCAAGAGAGCAGTAGCAGGGAAGCAAACAAATGAGAGTGAAAGCAATGAGAGTGGAAGCGAACTGCAACCCTGGGCAAGCCATGCCATGTGATAAGCAAACCATCTATTTTCACGAAACTTAGAGACTCAACATTTGTGAGAGCTCTGCTCTTATGCTGAAACTGCTTCACAGTGTTTGCGAGTTATTCATCTAGGAGAGCACACATAGGCAATGCAACTGCACAAACCTTTCACTCTTAGGAAAACAAACTATTGATTCATCTCCAAATGCAGCAAAAGGCAATGCAAAGGGCAATGCAAAGCTTTCTTGAAGACAGTGGGAGAAAGCAGCCTGAATATAATCAGAAATTTCAAAACATTACCTTGACAATAGTATCTGATTCAATATAATCTCATAATCTCAGAAATGCCATATTTTCCTGCAGAAATAACCTTTGGTAGAGGAATTGATCACCACACAAACCAATCGACCTTCCAGGATAAGAAACCTCTTTGTGGGCAGTGCAGGAATGTAAGTGCTTATTTCCAGGCCTAAGAAATTGTATATGGACATGCAATTGTGAACCAATATAATCCCATGCAGGTGCTCGGTATTTGTATATGGAAGTTTTTCAATAGCTAGGTGCCTCAGTTTTAATTACAAGAAAAAAAAAATGGAGAGAAGCAGAAACAATTTACTTAGAACTGATATAATTTTTGACACCATCATTTCTTTTAAAATTTGCTTTATTGATTTAATGGGAGGTAACAAGGAATGGAATTTAAACTTAGCAAAAAATAATCCATCCTAGGGTGAAATAGGAATACGCTCATTTGCCTGAACATGATAACTTTGGGTTTACTTTCTCTTAAAAAAACCTCCCAAACAAAACAACTATTGCTTTTCCTGGCAACATTTTTGGTCACATTTCATCGCAAAAAGTAGGAAAAAAAAAAACTTATTTGTGCTGATTTGATTTGATTTGCAGGTATAGTGTAGACAGTTCCTGTAAGAGCTGAGGTCTCTAAAAGGAGCTCCTCTTGTTGCAGAAGGGAAAAATACCTTTTCTGAGGCATAGAAATGGAGCATTATTTGCTAGATGGAACAAGAGAAGACTTTGAAAAGCAAAATTTTGCTGATACAGCATGCAAAATTGCAGTTTGTTGTCATGTGTAACACAGGCAGCAATACGGCTGTAAAGAGGACCAGAATGACATTGGTGACATTCAAGAACTTGATGGTGTGTAACTGAAGTTGCAGCAAAGAGGGCTCTCTTGCCACACAGTGTGAGAGGGAAGTTGTAACTTCCTTGTCTTCTGTAATTCTTGATTTCTGATGGGGAGAGATCAGAAGTGTGGTCAAAATATTTTTCTCCCACCTTCCTCTTGGCCATTGAGTTTGCCTAGGGCAGAATAAGCTTGCTGCCAGCTAAGGTAAAAAAAGGGCACGTCCATATCCACTACAAAATGTTTTTGTCTTTTGAGCAAGGGGTTTTGGGAGCTGAGAAATTGCTGCCATGCTGCCAGCTGCCTCCTCAAGCATTCTGGCTCAGTGCTGTACTTTCAAGGTGCTGGGAACAGTAGGGTGACTCTAAACACAATTGCATGAGATTGACAGTAAACACAATTGTTGTGTGGGCAAGCTGCAGGAAAAGGAGATCCCAAGGAGGCTTCTGAAAAATGCCTGATATTTCATTAAAGCATGAAGAAATCCCTGAACCTTGTGATCACATATTGTTCTCCCTCCCTCCCTACTCCTTCTGGGAAAGAAGAGCATGTTCTCTAAACTGAGGAGTTTGCCTCCACTGCTGCACTGTGCTTATTTTCAGTTAGACTCCTGCATGACCAGAAGAGCTGCCTCCATGGCATGAAGCTGCCACTGAGGTGCTTTCCACAAGCAGCCAGAGCAGCACACAACAATAAATGGGCAGTTCTAGAGCTGATTCTCAAGGCTGTGGTGGCAAAGTGCTCCTCAGCACCTTTCCATCATCGAGAATGTCTCTCCAGGCACAGCAGGGCAGGTGTCTCTCCCTCTGTTCTGCATGATGACAGCCCATCTGGAGGATGTACACAGTCTGCTGCTCTTATAGTATACCTTAGAGGTATAATGGGAAAAGAAAGTGAAATTACAGGAGATAAAGAGGGTACGGAGAGCCAAGAGAGCACAAGGAGGGGCTGGATTAGGAAGTGAACTATCATGCAGCATACAGTGGAAATAGGAAAGTACATAAAGTAAGAAAAGTATTAGCGAAAAGAGTCATCAAATCCCCCCTAGGCATAAAGTGCTTTAAAAAACGCATGTTTCAGCTCTCAAGACTGTTAATAAATAGCCATAGCTACAGCACTATACATGTGCCTCTGCTTTAGCAACTTGCACTTATGACTGGCCATAAAAATTCAGTGTTGCTTGGCAGAAAATTGTCCCCATGAATGTTAGGTCAGCATGTGGACAGAGCTGATGTTTTTAAGAAAGACAAGGATAGCTGTAGTGCTATTAGTGTCTCAAAAATGAATCTCAGATGTAATAAAGTAAACATAGTTGCACTTTATTCTTGATTTGCATTGTGGGAAGGGAGATCACCCCTTGCTAGTTTTTGCTTGGAACAAAAGAATGTAGGTTTGCTTAGGAATATCCAACACAGCCTTACCCTGTTCCTACATTCTTACATCGTTCTGAGAAATATGACAGAATTTGGTCACATTTGTAATTTAGGCCATGGAGAAAAAGAGGCTGATTCCCGTTGCATCCCATCAGAGCCTGTGTCACTGGAGTTGGATCTTGCCCCGCCTGTTTATGTCACTTGAAATTCCTTAAATTGCTTTCTTACGGTCCCTAGTAAACAGTGGTCTCAGCACAGTGCTAATCGCATGGGTATTCCTGGCCTCTGGGCTTCCTCAGCAAACCAAACAGTTGTTCTTTTTCTGCGTTCCTCCTAGCAGCAAACGCACCAGTGTGATGGGGGAAAAAGCCTGTTGAACTACTGGGTACAAGAAAGGCCATGGATTAAGGCTGGCATGCATTTCTCTGATTTAACTTGTCTATAGATTTTCTCCTCTTCCTTTTCTCCCCTTAAGGTTAATGGAGGTAAACCTGAAGACATCTGTGGAAGTGTATCTGAGAAATTTGGACATTGCCAGGACCTGATGGGTTAATACATGTGTTTGGCCAAGATCGCATTCTTGGTGACCTGCACCTGTGCATCCCAGACATCTCGTTGTCACCACTTCTCTGCCCCAGTTATTGCAGTAAGTGTGAATGCTGCTGGTGGTGTTGCAATGACAGCAAACATTGCAGTGAGCTGTGGCTGCTCCACTCAACCTTTCAGTGTCCCTGCGGCCAGATCACCTGTGACAACACTGCAAGGTCCCTTCAGGCTCCGCTGATGTGTATGTTGAAACAACAGACATGATTCTGTCCAATGACATTCTTGTTTTGTGTTACTGCAGCATCTGTGTTTTTATGGAAATAGGCACCTCATTAAGTGGAAACCTGCTTAGGCCAGAGATGCATGTACAAGTTTGGCAAGTCAGTCTGCAAAAACATCATGCTACTTTTGAAAATCATTTAGTCCCAACACTGCCAACTAACACCATCTTCGGTAGGAATGACATTTCCCGTGCTTTCAGGTGTCTCCCTTTTGATGCTTGCCTTGCTGATTCTTTGCACATTCATGTGTACTCTCTGCCCATTTGTAAACACTAGCTGAAATGTATTTTTCTCCTGTTTTACCTTTTGGGAGATGTCTGCTGGCAGCTCTGGAGCCCAGCCTTGTTACCTCCTATAGGCGGTGTCCCAGACTAAGAAGACCTGCTGATTCTAGTTGAAACCAAAAGGTCTTTAAAGTGATTCTGATTCAGAAAATTAAGCATTTTCTTCAATTGCTTTTAAGAGCAATTTTACCTCAATATGATCCAACTTTACCAAATGCAGACTGCTTTAACAACAGATAACAGGCAATGTGTACTGTTCCCATTTGGAGAGAGTGTACCTATTAGATGCCCATATTGTAAGCACTGCTGTCATGGGCATCTAGGCAGCAAGCTCTGGATGGATATTCCCTTGCATTCATACTCCTTTATTGTCACAACTTTGTGTAAGAGAAAACTGAGAGATACTGGTGTGTGGACTGTAGTAAATATGGGTGTCCCATGGGAGGCCTTCTGCCTCACTCAGAGGCTCTTTCCTGAGCCAAAGGTGGCAGGTGCTTAAACTCCACAGTAAAGCCAAACTTTCCCAGCAGACACAAGCTTTTTGTTAACTGCAGACCAGGCTGTAAACAGGATGAAATTTCAGTGTAACCAAAAAGGCCTGTTACAGGCCTTTTTCCAGAGCCCCGGCTTGGGACAGAGATAGAAAAAAAATCTTCTCAGGCAAAAATCCAGAACAAAATAGCATCCAAAAAATGCTTTTGACAGGAGACCAAGACACTCCTAGTAGCCCTGGCCCCTTACAGCCAAAAAGGGGATGTTAGGTCACCTTCAGCTGATGTAACAGTGTTGCACTGTTGCTTCACTGGAATTATTTATGTCTGGTGTCAAGAACAACTAGCATACCCTTACCCAAAGTAGGACCTCATTGTGTGCAAAGCTTTTTTGCAGAAAGGATCTGAGGCATCCAAGTGACCAAACATTTAAGTGGTAGATGAAATCCCATTTTGTACACATGAAGTACTGCCAAAGAGAAAAATAACACTTAAACAAGTGGTTTACAGCAAGCAAAATAAGTACTTTTTCACACTGGGCCTGATTATATTATGTAATTGGTTATTACAAGGATCTGTGGAGACCAAGAGTGTAAATAGGTTCAAGTAGTGAGTGAGGAAGTTAAAAGTAGAAAGGAGTTTTTGACTCCTTTCTGCTTTTACCCCTTACTTCCAAAAGGAAGGGGTTTTTTGACTTTGGAGGGCCAACAAAATACTGATGTTATCCTGGTTTACATGGAGCGTGATGTGAATAGTCACTGAGTCTCATTCCTGCTCATATTCAGGAAATGGTGCCTATTGCCAGAGACACCATGCAAAGTATTAGGAAGATGTCCCAGAACCAGACTTGTGATTCAATAAGATCACAAATCCATCAGTGAATTGACTGTAGCTAGAGAGGAGATAGCTGTCTCGTAAGGCCTTGCCTAAAATGTGGGCTGGAACATCCCTTCTACTTCACTATACTCAGGGAGATTTTATTCTAAGTCTTGTTATATCAGCCCAATGTCTGAACCTCTTCTGAGTCTGAACATAACCCTAAAAGGTATACAAAATCACGAGGGCCAAATTTTTCAGGAAATTCAGCTGACATCTAGCTATCAAGTGCTGTTCATACTGTAAAAAAAGAGTTAGTAGATATTAATCATTTGACTAATCAAGATATGTACTGTGGAAAGGAATTTTTGCATACCTCCTAGCATTTTTTTTTCAAGTGAGGAAAAATTATGTGTTTAGTAAGCTTATTTGTTAGTGTTTAATGTGCCACTCCTGACAAATACCATCATGTCACCATTTATTTAGTGAATTCTACATTGAAGACTGTTACAAGACGAGATTCACTAAGCTGCATACTGTAGTTATATTCTCAACAAAGAAGTAAGAGAATTTGTATAATCGTATAATTCCAGTCTGATAGTCCAGTCCTCAGAGGTGATCAAGTATGTATCAATGAACTAGAGAACGTTAGACAGAGGAGTAAAAGGGCAAATCTTCCCACTGTACAACCCGGGAGATGCAATCAGGACAGAATGGAGAAGCAGCATGGCTCCAAGAGCATGTCAATCTCAGTTGTAAAATCTCTTTAGTAGACGGAAAGCCTCATTTTCCAGTGTGACTAATCATTTTGTGCCGGTGCAAATCTCTTGGCTTCATGGGAAACTCTTATTTATGGATTTGAGTTAAATTTTTCAGGCTGAAAAATTTTTGTTGTGGTTTTTTTCCCCCTGCTCTCTGCACCGAAGAAGTAGGGGCGGTGTTGATCCCCCTTTTTTTTCAGCATGCTTGTCTATGATACAGGAACCTGGAATTCAAATCTCTGTGTTCCCTCGCATGTAGGAGGGTGCCCTCAATCCTGGAGCTGTAGGCTCTTTCTTCAGACTTCTGCTTCACTCCCAGTCTCCTCTGGGCATTCTTTTTCACTCTGCAGAACATGTTCCCTGAAATTAAGATAGAATACTATCATACCCTACTTCTCCAAGGGGCATCAAGTTTATCATGAAATTATAGTAAATTTATTTCCATTTGTTTTCCAAGTATTTAAGTATGTTATAACAAAATGGAACACTAGTAGGATAAATTCAGAGCAATTCTATATATGCATCATGCCACTTTCCCTTCTGAATATCATATAAAACAATATTCAAGGAATAAACAGAAGTTAACTCCTTGCCCTCTGGGTTGTCAATTAATTAGAGAAACTTGTTCTACCTCATTGGTTTAATAGATGGGACCTAAGACTAGCACTTCATTTTCATTTTTATTGCTTTTTGCTAAATGTGTGGAGTAGGATCTGTTTTGTTGTACTTTTTATTCATCAAACTAAACCTTAAATATTTAAATTCCACCTGGACTGATCTGAAACTTCTTTTGGATTTAACTACCAGTTTAAAATCTCGTCGATTTATTTAAACCTGAAAGAAACTGAGACATATATTATCCACCCACTCACTAGTACCTAGTTTTTGTTAATTTAAAATTATAACCCATATCAACAGCAAGGCTCTTTATTAATGTAATTTCCCATAAAATTTGTCATTGTAACATTTTGACAAAGCTTAGCATTTATTTTTCTTCATGCATAGCTTTTCATTCTGTTTCAGGTAATAGACAGAACTTCAAATGAGTCCTTTTGGTTCAGTAAAGAAAATGGGAGCTCTGCATAACACTACTCAGTTCAGCATTATTTAATATTTTTCAGTACGTGTCTTTGCTGCACCAAAATCTACTTGCACGCAAATGATTTGTCTGCTACATGCTGGCTGCATTCCTTTTTATTTTCCCCAAAGAGGTGAAGTTAGCGTATTTGCTTCAATCCAAGCAGCCATAAGCATATATTCTCACAGGTCTTTACATGATAGAGTACTCACTCCACTGCGTGTTGCCAATTGCCGTAATGGGATCTTGCTGCACCCACAGCCACTGTCAGACTCTCATTCAATGCATGCACCCAGCCCAAAGGCTGCAACCATTACTCTCAAGGGCAACACTTCTGTATTTTTTCATGGTCTCCTCGCTTTGACAGTAGCAGTATTATTACTGCCTCCTATAGGGAAGTCCACTGAGCAGCTGTAGCTCTGGCACAACTCTCTGCCAGCCTCCTGAGTGGCCTAGGCTACCATGTGCATCTCACACCTCAAACCAGGCTTCTGTACTGGCTTCCTAATTGCCTTCCAGAGCATCTTGTTGTATTGCAGGAGAACTTATTAATCTGACTTAGCTGAGTGCTGATGAAATTGGATCTTCTGCTGTTCTTGAGGCCATTGCTGTTGCAAGCGTTTGTTTTTACTCCACATGTTCTAGAACTGCTGGTTTAACTCATTTTTCAAAAGATTAATTTTCAGGTAAAAGCACCAAAATCTCTGTATCTGTGAAGAAAATGTGCCTGCAATAGTTACCACCATTTAAACCTTGATTAAATTGTAGGGTGATAAGATGATCAGATCACTGAGGTCCTACTGCTACACACAGGGACCTTTTTCTCCTATTGGATATTTTCACCCTGACTGTCCCCAAATCTGAATTCTTGTGAATTGATGGCAGCATGGTCTTAGAGGAAAGTCCCATTTTTGCCATATGTTTCACTTGGTTGGTCATTGGGTCCCAGAGCTCAGATTTGTATCAATTTCATTCCCATTGCAAGACCATGACAAACTATAGGAATGACGGGAACGACAGAAATTAAACACTGGCAGAAGAATGGCTTCCAGACACAGTCACTAGGAGCAGCATCTCTCATTGCAAAGTGCTGCAGTTGTTAAGTGTGCCCCTGAAATAATAAAGAAAGTTCAGATTCACACCAGAAAATCACAACACAATGGACATGACACTGGAGTCACAAGCACAAAGGGATGCTGTCCCTGACAAGCTACAGTGGTGAGGACCTGGTCACTTGAAGATGAGCTGGGCACCCATCACCATAGCTAAGTCAAGCAGAACAAGGGTTGGCTTTGACAATCAGCATTTCATGCATATAAACCAATTTCAACTTCTACTTTAGCAGGCAAAATAGGCATTAATTCTACCAGTAATGGCAAATCACTCTCTTCACACATTTCAGAAGCTGTATGAGGTCAAACACTGAGTCAAGCATCCTGGTTTTGTTTTCCCCCGCTTCATATTTCTTGACTCCAGGTGAAGAACAACAGCCTCACTGATTCATCAGATTCCCTGGGACTAATGTCATATGCCAGCTGTTAAAGGGCTGACACCTACATAAAAGCATCTTGTATTAATATGGGCAAAAGCACTGTTGCTGGAAATCAGGCTTAATGTGCCATTTAAGAAACAGGTTGTTTTTTAGCCTCTGTATGTTGTATGCACAGCTCCATCACTCCTGCTCTGGCCTGCTTTCATCTCATTGGTGGATTTCTCTCCTGACATTAGGAATATCAAACTCAAGAGAAATAGACTCCTCAAGTTTTCAGGCTGCCCTCTCCTAGCAGAGGCACGTGCTGGCTATGACTCAAACATAGCAGACTGAGCCAGCCTCAGTGAATGCTGGTATTGTTATTTTTGACAAACTTTTCATAACTGTCTGAAAGGAGAGAAAGGATAAAGCTGAAATGTTGATTTCAACTTTATCAAGTTAAGTTAATTTCAATTTCAATTGTTTCCAACAAAAGCTGCTAAGGAGATTTTCTTGGCTTGGTGCTTGAGGACACGTACAAGGCTTTGACAAGCAGTGCATGTTATTTTGAAACCTCTTGGTCTTTTTTTGTTTTTCTTTTCCCCCTCAGATATTGCTTGACAAAAAACAGCCCTTGTATGATAAAGAGGTGCAGTCAGAGAACATAGCGAGAGCCAGAAACTTTCTGCCCATGTTCTGGCACTAATCCCCTCTCTGGTGCTGGCTCATCCCTCTGGTTCAACATGAGGAACTTCTATAACGGGATTGCAAAATGGGAATAAATAGGCTTGGATAATGCAGATGGGCTTCCTGTTGCAGCGCCATGGGGCAGTCACCAGACTGAGTGTGGCCATGAGGAGGGCTGCACTTGCAAAGCCCTAGGGCAGGTAGCAACTCCTCACCGTGTGTTGTGGGGAATGGTTCCTGATCCTCAGTTTTTGTTTGAGTTGATTGATGGGGCTTTGCAAAAAATCTATAGATCACTTTGTGTGTAGGATGTGCTGTACTGGAAATTTCAGCCCTTGTGATCCCCACTGGCTTACTCTATCTGCCATCCAGGAAGAACTTCCTCCTCAGGAGGGTGTGGGTGGCTCAATTTGAATGGGTGACATACAAATCCTCAACTATAAATGTCTTGTGGCATCCTCATGGGAGCCTTCAGCTAGTGTATTGAAGCCTGAATGGCCAAAGAACAGGACTCTGGATTTCTCAAAATGGATTAGAGAAGTCATTCAGAGCAAGACAAGTGAGGCAAGGTAGGTTGGCAAAGTACTGTGGGAAATGAGAATTGCTGTGACAGTTGCCCTTCTAGGCAATGACTATTTTATATCATCCACCTGCCTCCCCTGTGACCTTCTGCTAAGTTTTAGTATAACATTTATGTTCTGAAACAATTAAAATTTGAACAAATCTTCATTAGGAGATGCTTTGTGTTGTTTCTCTCATAGGATTTTGTTTTCCTATAAGCATCACATGAATTTTGCGTGAAATCTGAAAGCAAAGTGAATGGTTCTGCCTGCTTTTGAAACTGGAGCAATAGAGGCCAAAGCCTTTTATTCCTCTTGGCAAGTCAAAATATAAAACCCATGGCAGGGAGCTCACTTAGCCTAGTTTTCAATCCTCTGATGAAAAACACACCACAGTTATATAATTCATCTAACTCCCCTCACCTGATTTTGGTCCTCAATGCCTCTTCTCAAAGAAAAGCAAGCATTGAAGATGTAAAGATTAATAACAGTAAAAACATGGCTCAGGATAGAGAACGTACTTGATACATTGTGGGAGGTCTGACCTCAGTCTTCCCGGTGATCAATCACGAAGACTCCACCCCCAGCAATGAGAGCTCCTCCTTTGAGGAGGACTCCATGGGTGGGACTGAGGTCTAGGGCCCTCCCCTCCCTCCAGAAAGTTCTTTGCTCTTCAACACCCTATTGGTTATATGAGTTGTCTATATTGTCGTACCCTCCCCCCTGAGTTTTTAATTGGATCCCAGATCCCAGACCCTCCCCTCAGTCACGCCCCCATTGGCTGTTCCCTTTATCCCCGCCCAAGTTCTGTGCCACTTTAAACCCCCGTGCGCACCCCGTTCTCCTCGGAGTTCTCCCTCTGCTCCTCTCTGACCTGGACCCTTGTTCCCTCAGTCAATAAAGAAGACTTGGAGGAGACCCCCTCTTGCTTCCCTTTGCTTTTTTCCTTCGCCACACCACCGCACCCTACCTGCGCTCTCGCCTGGAGCTGCCTCACCTCCGGCGTGAGCCACCCACGCGACGCCTGAGCCCTCCCCCTTCGGCTCCGAGGCCCCCCAGAGCCAGCGTCCTCGGCAGAGGCCAGGAGGACAGCAGGCGACATTACATACATTACATCAGTTCTAGCTGGAGAGGCAAAATTTGCTGGCCTGACACACAGCATCCATAAAACCGCCTTGTAGGCACCTTCATAGTAATGACAATTTTTATTAGCATGCGGGGATGTTTCTTCTTATATGCTCTGTGTCATCCCATTCTCAGCCAGCTGTGGAAGCAACTGCTTCTATTGAAAAAATAGTGGTGAGGACTGCTCATGGCCTTTAAATTAAGCACATACTTAAGCTATTGTATGGTTTTTCATTGCATACTACCTTGCAAGATCCATCTTCTAGCTGCCCTGTTTTTCTTCACATTATTGGTCTTGTGTGGGCTGCTGGAAAACTAAACAGCTCTGCATGTGATTCACTGACAGTGTGATTTGCCTGAGTGTCTGATTAGAAATAATAAACCTTTTCCTTTCAAGCATCACCTTTGTCCTTTCAATGCAACAAGAAACTAAGCTGACATCCTTGACTTTACCTCATACTGAGGTTTTAATAAGGCTGGAGATGTGTGAGTATCAGATTACTTCCCAGTGAGAATCAAATAGCTATTTCCTGAGGGCACTTGACCTACTTCCAACCAGAGAAAGTAATGCAGTTTTCAGATGACAAAACTAAGTCTTATCCTTTATGCATTAACAGTTCTGTTATGGACAGGTCTCATCCTCTTTTACACAGTTATACTAAACTAGTGCTTAATATTCAAAGAACTTCTTGGAATGGCTGTGATAATTAAAGACAAAGATGCTTTTATTTATAAACCAGTTTTCTTTGAAGTCACAAAGCCATTTTTTTGAATGGAAAGATTTGCAACATGGAACAAACAGCTGAAGTTGGAACTTGTTTATTTGTTAAGGCCAGTGCTTAATCCTAACTGCTCTCTTGGGAAGTGTGTATACCTCAAAGCCTATGCTGAAACTATTTTACACCTAGGAGCCAATTTTCCTAGTAGGCTATTGACCAGTTCAGTATTGACATCACATAGATGCATATGACTCAGTGTAAGGAAGGCAGAAGTTATCTCTGGAGAGAGAGAGTGCTGTCTCCCAACTAGCACCCCAGCTCTGCCATACACCACATCTGATGCCTGGAAATTACAAGAAACCATAAGTATCTGCAGTGCTCCCAGTGATCTTGCTGCACTAGTTTGTCTTGCTTTGTGGCGTGCATGTCTCAAATGGTATTCAGCAGATGGAGTAACAGAGTCCATGAATAAACAGAAGTTCTTACTGACGGTGCATCCCTGTGGTAAGCCCTCAAAATGTGTCTCAGGTTATCTGGGATTCTGTTATTTTTCAATCAGCAACCACGTTCAGCTTGACTCTGCAGGCTTTGTGTCGGTATTTCACTGCACAGCCTTGGCACGTCTAGAGAGCCTTTTTTCCCATGAAGGGAATGAACAGAGTAAGAGCGTGCTTGCTGTAATACTTGGTGTGCTCCTTTTCACAGCACCTGCTTGGGGTGGAAGTGGTTGACTATCTCCTTCCTTCACCTTAGAGACAGGATCCACTTCGCTCCACACGTGATATTGAGGGACTCATCCACTGAAGGGCTGAAGCTCTGACTCCCTTGTGTGGATGGTGTATCAGGTTCCACATTACTACTTTTACTGGATGTACTGGGAGGAATGATAGGCTGCAGTTTTTTGATTGTTGCTACAACTTCCTCCAGTCAGTAAATTCCACTTGGCTGTGGAAGGTATTTTAAGAGAGTGGTTGTGCAATGAGCTCTGGAGAACAAAGTTTTGGTTTGTGTGTCTATAAAATTTATTACTAAAAATGTTGGGTCATAGAGTTTTCTCCAGGTTTCTCTTTTCATTATGTAGCCTGAGATTTCTTGCTAGTTTCCCTTTCTAGACACAAGTTTCTCAAGCCATTACCTCTTCCATTTACTATTTGGTCCAGTATCCTTTTAAGCAGTGCACTACTTGTTCCTTGTTAGTGGTTACACATGTGTTTGAGAATGGAGAAATACACCCTAGGAAGCATAAAGATTAATCATCTGCAGGGACAATTAACATTAGACCATTTATCTTGGCATAACACTGGTAACTGAAGACAGACAAAGTTTAGCCAGTGCTCATTTTCATACATGACTTAAGTAGTGGGACTGATGTAAATGACCATGTTGTGTAGCTAAATGCTTGCAAACAGCAGTCTTCATTCTTTCGTAGGACATCACAAGGTTTACACTCCAAGCATAGGGATTTGCTTGGCTTTGACATTCATGATTTCCATGAAAACTACTTTTATGTTGGGAAAAACACAAGGAAACAGATTTGTGATGCAGAAGCTGCTACTCCTGCTCCAGCCCACCTTCCAGCTACCTCCTGCCAGGGATCAGCTTTGTTCACATGGAAAATTCCCCAGCACACGCAGTAGTTCTGGTTCCACAGGCCTGGTCTTACATCTTGTGTTAACTCTTATCACTTGGTCAAGATAATGGAGAGACTCAGTAGGCAAGAATTGTCCATCAGTAGAATTGTGGCGTCCTTATGTCCCACTTTCTGCTGAGGAATGTATTGCACCATTAACGCTTGGATGTGCTTCTTTTCTCCGTGGACTGATCTAAGACTCGCTTATAAGAAATACTGTGCCTTGAGAAAAGACACAGGGGCAAAGAAAGGTCCCAGAGGGCCCATGAAGGCGCTGGCTGTGCTAGTTGAATCAAGGTAGAGAATATTCGTCTTCCTCTCTGTGGACAGCAGCTCTTTTGGCTGTGCTTCTGCCTTTAGCATCAAGCTAAGGTTGCAGAGGCTTTTGTTCCTGCCCCCAGCAAAGCTTTACATTGTCATTTAAATCAGTTCCCCCTTCCCCTGTAAGATCCTTTTGGGAGTGGAGCAAGACAGGAGTTTGCTGTCTTTTGAGGCTTGGAGGGCTTTGGCATATTCAAGACTGCAGAAGCAATTTAGCACCCCAGAAGATCAAATTTCACTGTAGAAAAAATCAGAAGTAAATGAAGCTCTGGCTTGAATTCCTACAGACTAAATGGATAGATAATGAAGGCAGTATTTCCAGCAAATAGTCTGGGCATGGGCACATAATAGGATGTAACTGGGATCTGTCATACCACTCTCTGCCTCTGTAGCTGGCCACCCACATGCTCTAGTCCACCCATGGTGGCCTAAAAAGTTCTTACTCCCTTTCATTTGAATCTCACCCATTTTTCTGCTTGCGAAATAACTATATAGAGGTTTAAAAATATTTAATGCTCCAGAATACACAGTGAGTGTTTTTTACAGGTTCATTTTAGCTGTCCACAGGCAATTGGCCAAGCCTGTTTGGCTTATTACTGGTTGTTCATTTTCAGCGTGGGATGTTGGGCACTGAAGAAACATGGTACCACTTTTGACAATGAACTGGCTGCCTCTGAAACCAGCACTCTGCAATGGAAGTGACTCTGCAAACATTTATGACCTGAGCTAACTCAGAAACCTTTCTGGAAATATCCTTGTGAATTAGATCTTGCTAATACAAACACTGCAGAAAGCAAGCAGAGATTATAAAAACCATTAAAGCAAGCTTGTGGTAACACAGTCAGTTTGGATGCATGCTAATGAAAATGACTCTTTTTACTACAATTTTAACTCTAATTCACACTTTAG
Organism: Oreocharis arfaki; assembly: GCA_013398015.1. Taxonomy (NCBI): domain Eukaryota; kingdom Metazoa; phylum Chordata; class Aves; order Passeriformes; family Paramythiidae; genus Oreocharis; species Oreocharis arfaki. Next base: position 238,920 of record VZRR01008226.1, read on the forward strand.
CCACATTCAACAGAAGAGTAGTTATACAGGTCTGTCAAACATCTTTGAAACTTCCTTTATTTAGTTAAATAGACACTTTTGAGACTTACCCATATGGTTTGTTGCTGTTGGCTAAATTCTTTGTGTACCCAAATTAATTTATTCTGTAAGATTATGGAAACCTACTGGCACATGCTGTGTATTTCACTGGAAAGTTACAGTTTTTCTACAGCTGTTGTAAGAAAATGAAGACACATTTCTGGAGTTTTAAGAGTACTTTCGTTACTGACGTGTGGCTCACAAAAAAACCATACAAGACTGAAATCTCGTTTTGTGCAGTGAAATTTGTAATAAGAATTTTGCAAGGAAGTCAGAGTAGTACCTGGAATTCATTTGGGGTTTTGGGGATATTTTTTGGTAACCTGATGGCTCCCATTGTGAAATAATCATTGTACAAAGATTTGACTATGGATGCTGCTCTTTCAGTTTTTACATTTTTGTCATTGGAGGAATGAATCTGGATAATCATGGAAGCATTGAAATAACACTTGAAAAAACCATTAAGTTGTCTACAGCGCAGTGATTTGAAGGTCTTATCTACACCCAAGAAATCCATCACAACCATGTATCAAGAGCTCTGAAGTTGGTGGGGGCTTTTTAGTGTATAAAAGTTGGAGCAGGATTACTGCTTTCTTTGGGTCTAATTCCAAGTTTATTTGTCAAGAGGATGGAAACTAATGACTTAATTCTGAAAGAAATTCAGAAGGGTTTCCACTGTTTCTCAAAGGGGCTGGCTGATGAACTCTGATTAACTGCAGCTGAAAAGGCGTAGGCTTGCTTAGCTTCAGTCCTAGAGTAAAGCTTGATTTGATCAGACAGTGGACCAGGGGGAACCATTCATGCTTGAGCTGGGGTGATTGGGCAGGGTGAGACAGGAGTTATTTCATCTCTATAATGCGGAATTATGTTGGGTGCCCAACTTGCTTGGGTGACGCCTGCAGCTTGGTCTTACAGAAAACCACAGCATCCACTCTATTTTATGAGGGATGGGCAGGAAAAGGTTGTAATTTGAACATTTGATGTAAAAGTTTCATTGGGCATCTAAATCAACTGTAGTAGCAGGTGTGTTAAATGGAAGATCCATGTGATCTGGCAGACGGAAGCAGAATGCCTACTAAAGCTCAGTGCTAACCAGGTAAGCTCAATTGTGGATCCAAAAAAATTGCCATGGTGAAAGCTGTGAAGCAAGTGTGAAGGGAAAGGCCTCCTAGGGAAGATGAGGTTCGAGTGTAAATAGCTGAAAATACAAATAAAGTTGGTAGACCAGCTGCAGGCATCCTGCAAACTGTGGTCTGCTGGCACTGTGAATTTCAGCTCAGAAAAATGAGCTGAAACATGGAGGCAAGATTTCCCCATTTTTAAATCACTTTTCCCCAGGCATGACAAAGTACTTGGAAACTGTAAAAACAAGACACTTTAGGAAATGCTTCTGTTTCAAGAAAATTACAAGGTATTTTTTTAGCTAAATGGCAAGCTACCCTTTCTGCACACACACATGTTTTGCAGGATGAACCATACCTATTGTTTTACCAGCAAAACAAGCAGTGAGACTATTTGATTTCAAGGCCACCTTCTGCATGAATGGAAAGTGGAGTGTTGGCTGCTCACCCTTGTGTGAGGTAATCCATGAAGTGACTCCGTGCAGATGATCTCTAAGTCCACCATGTGGATCAAGCCAAAGTCTTTTCCTAAGAGCTACCTGCCTATTGGGCCAGGTATTGGGGAGAGTATGTGCGCTTACCTGTTTTACATGGGCTTGTCTTTCTGTTGATATTTTGTTCATTCTGAAGATGAATGAAAATATTTTTTAGCTTCCGAACACTGTGGTAATGAGAATACTGTATATGGTGCACGCACACATGCTGTTGGGAAAATATGAGGTAGTAGAACAGTGTCTCAGGTATCTGCAGCTGATTCAACATCGGATGAGAGCTGAGGGGTGGCTGATGGGGAATGGCACAGGAAGAGCAAATGTGGCTTCACTAGAATGGTAGTGTCACCCAACAAAGAGACCAATTTACAGACAGTTTTGTTGAGTTTCCACTGTTCTCAGTGCAGTGTCTCTTCAGGGAGAGTGCTCCACTATTTTGGGGAAAGGCTGGAGTTCAGTCCATCTGCATTCAGTTGACACTGGGAAGTACACTCATACTGTCTGCTTTTCTGGCTTCTATCTGCTACTTATGACTTGCACTGATTTGGATTGCTAGCTGTTATCTCAGAAAAGATTTGGCATGGAAACTTACTCTCTTTCCATATAGAAACTGGGTGTTTGATGGTAGCTATTTATGAATGTAGTAGGGAAGATAAAATGCCCAGCGACACCAGGAGAACACACTGAGCTGAGATGTCTTGAATTTAAGTCTGCTGTGTATGGAAATGTGTGTTTCACCTGTCTGCTAGATACCTGCATTAAACCAGGTAAAAAGCTCTGTAACAGTTCTTTAAAAACAGCAACAATGGCCACAAGCACAGAGAAAAACCTCTTCATTGCCCTCTTCAATGGAAATGGAAATTCTTTTGTGGAAAGAGAGGTAGTGACAAATCTATGGGGTGACATCCACCCTTCCCACTCCCAACACTGAGAGTAAGTGTTGAGCTGTTTTATATCTTCACCTTTTCCTTCTCGCCTTCTGTGCTGCAAGCAGGGGTGTGACCTTTTCTTTCACATGGTTCATTGATTTCTACGCTTGATAATGCAGGCCTTTCCTCTCCCCTTAGACACCAAATTAAACTTTAATTCCACTGAAGGTGGAAGGACTGCTGAGTGGGGGTTCTGCTGAACACTCAGTGAGATCTTCTGGGACTTAATTATGCCTCAGGTCTCTTGTCCTCTTATCTCATTAAATCCCATCCCTCTCCTTGACCTGACATTTCCTTCGAAAGGCAGCTCCTTTTCCCCAAGCAGCTTCTATCTTTTTTAGGTAATAACTGCAGCTTGCTTTCCTCTTTTGCTTTTTATACAGGGAATGTCTTTTGCTGATAGCAGCTTGGTTTGCATGGTGTCAGAAAACCTTATCAGCATTGCTATAGAGGACAGTAAAACAAACTGGTCATTTAGTCATGTACAGCTCATTTTGATTCCTGTGATTAGTTACTAACATAAGTAAACAGCGATCCACTTCAAACTTAGTACTTTGAGAAGGCAAAATGAACATCCCATAAGTACTTTGGGGCAAATAAGGAGATCAGTGGCAGGCATGTAATTCATCACAGTAATTAAATGGGTTTAAATACTGTACTGATCTCAAGACTGCTCATTAAGATCTTCTGGTTTTTTAATATCAGAGGGAGAAAAAGCAGTCAGTGAAAGATAGTCCTTCTATCTCCAGAAAGCGAAACTGGAAGTGTTTCATCAGCTCACTTTCTCCACAGTGTTTTCATTACATGCTCTCATCTCACCCCACACACCTACCTGCTGAAGCACTCTGTGCTAGGAACAAAATTACCCTAGGTCATCATCTTCTGACTGCACCACTCAAGTGACCACTGCCACAAGGGCCCTTGTTCTCACAAGCAGAGGACAACGATTCTTGCTCTATTTCCAGACTCATTAAATCTCAAGTGACCTTTCTGAGTCACAGCAGCAACTTTGATGCAAACACAGGGTTCCTAAACATTGGAGGTGTCCTGGGTTGCAGTATATTCTATTACCATCTTCATGAGCTGTGAAACCAGGTTGGGCAGTGTTTCTTTGCCTCCTCCCTCTGGACCATCTTCTGTTAATGGGAGCATTTGTGCCTTGCCAAAGGACTCATAGATAAGGGGCTCTGGACTATCTCCTGTTAATGGGCCCATCAGTGCCTCACCACCCCAGTGTGAGATGCTCCGCCTGGGAGGGGGCACTGAACATTTCCCACTTGGATATAATCAGAGGTTTTTTCAGGCACAAGGGAGCTTTTCTCCACTGGACTTCCAGAGGACGAGAGGCTGCATCACTGGACCTTCAGGTGAGGACCAGACCCTTTCCCACAAGACCACTGTTTTCACCGGAGCTGCTGCACCCACCCTGCTCACCGGGAGCCACCAGCGCTGCTGCCGGCTGTGACCAGCACTGCTCCAGGAGGGGAAGCTGCCTGGCAGCCGAGAAGGCTGCACTGGGTGACTGTGCTGTTATAACTGCCATAGTCATTGCTGTTCATTGTTTTGTTTTGTTTTATATATATATAAATTAGTAAAGAACTGTTATTCCTATTTCTCATATCCTTGCCTGAAAGCCCCTTAATTTCAAAATTATAATAATCCGGAGGGAAGGGGGTTGCATTTCCCATTTCAAAGGGGGTTTCTGCCTCACTTAAACAGACGCCTGTCTTTCAAACCAAGACAGAGGTGAGCCTGCATTTATTGATTCCCTTCTGGACCTTGCATTAGACTTCAGTTCTCACAGCTTGGGTAGTTTGTTTTGAGATGGAAGAACTGCAGCAACACATTTCCAAAATGAATTCTGTTCAATTGTATTCTCTGTAGAGTATTGCTGATCATAGGTATCACAAAACCACAAGTCCGCCTTTGAAAAATCATGAGACTCGCTTGAAAATCCTGACATTCCTTTTTGGTTTTAAAATGTTCTTAGGTCTTTACTTGTCTTCTAGGAAATCAGTTGTCTTTCATGTAACATTTGCCAGGCTGTTTTCCCACAACTTTTTGTTGTAAACAAAATCTGAAATTCTCCCCAAATCACTTCAGGAACCTTTAAAAAAAGGTCTTGCTCGTGAGGAAAGACTTAGTGAAGAGGAAGCTGTTAAATGCTGTGCTTTATGAGTAATCCTCTTATGGAGTAATTCCAAACCTGCATTTATAAATATAATATGTCATCCATTTTAAAGAAGATCCTAAAGAGGACAGTTGATGCCATGGATACCATTCCAAGTTTAGCCCTTTTTACCAAATTAACAGGATCCATCTTCTTTCAGCTTTTATAGTACCTAACAGCCCCATGCCCCAAACCTGCTAGGTGCTCTGTAGTAGCTCTCCAGATGCTGCCATTTCATACATATCATTGAATACTCTGAGTAGGAAGTGATGTCAGGAGATCTTTAATCTCCCTGCTGAAATCACAGCAGACTGCAATGTTATATGAAGTTGCTCAGGATGTTTTCCTGTCGAATTTTGAAAATGTCCAGGGATGCAGAATGGGGATTCCATGATGTCTCTGGACAGCCGGTCACAGTGCCTAATCACTGTCATAGAGAACAGCATTTTCCTTATGACCAGTTCGAACTTCCTTTCCTGCAAACTGTGATCTACACAACTATCCATTGTCCTCTGACTGTGCATCTCTCAGAAGAGGCAAGATTTGTGTTCTCTACAACTCTCTTCTCTACAGCCTGGACTAGATGGCTGAAGAGAGTTATTAGAATTTTTTTTATTTTCTCCCTACTTCCCTTATCCTCTCAAAGGTCATATGCTCCAGCTCCTGACCATCTTAGCGACCTCCCTCTGGACTCACTCCCAGAACTGAAGACTACTCCAGATGCAGCCTCACAAGTGCCAAGTAGAAGTGAATCATCATTTCCTTTGACCTACTTTTGGTACTTTTGCCTTGCTGCAAGAGCTTACTGCTGATTCAAATTGACTTCTTTCCTACCAGGACTGCAAGATCCTTTTCTGCAGTCTCCAGCCTGTACCAACACACGGAGTTCACTTACGTATGAGCATTTTGCATTCCTTGGATCTAAGTCCATAGTAACCCTTTTGGCCCGTTCATCCATTTTGAAAGGTAGACCTGCCCCTCCTGCATTTTGGCTCCTCATACAGTTGTCTGATCTGCTGAGAATAGAAAATGCTGATAGCAATCCTATTATTTCTTGCAAAGATACCAAATATTTCATGCCTTATTGATACCTTCCTGTAATGTGTGGATACCCAGACCTGCCACCATTGTCCTCCTCTGTAGAGCAAAACAGCTGAGGAAAGAGTTGATACCTGTAGCACTCTGCTGTACAAAGAAGCAACACCTTCCTCTTGGTCTCTCAGCATATTTTGTGATACCATCCTTCCCTCCCCAAATGTAGCTTGCTGTAGCTCCTCTGTCCTGTTCAATTGGCAAAGACTGAGGTTTGATGCCAGGCTTTGTGCACATGATGAAGGCACACCTTGTCCACTCAGAAAGCAGTCAAACAGCAGGCAGTGATTTCCTGTTAAAGGATAGGCAGGGAAGGGCCACCTGCACATCTCTTTAGCAGCTTTAACAAAATCATTGGCTTTAATTAAATATCTTTTCTCATAGAAATGTTAGCTCAGAATCAAATGCCCCTTCCTATGATTTTCTGCCACTGAGAAGTGTTCATTACAGATAGGTGTGAGAATTGCTAAAACTGCAAAAATAAAAAACCCCTATACTTTGCATTAAGAGTCCACTGCTGACTCACATAGTGTCTGCTTTGTTCTGTAGGTGGTAATAAGTTGTTGAAGATCAGGTTTCTGGGAGCAGTGGACAGAAGAACTGACGTTTCTAACAGATACAGTTCCCTTCTTGCCCTAATTTTATCTCTGGAGCTGAGTCTGTGCTGCTGTGTCTTAGGCTGAAACCCTGTAGACTCCTCTCCTCAGAGGAAATTAGCATCATTCCAGCTCAATGTGCACGTGGGTGGCTCCTCTCCCTTTGGACTGGGGTGCAGTCCAAATCAAAACTGAGCCTCAGAAAGGAGCAGCTTCAAATTATAGAGACATTACAGTTTGGATCACGGTAATTATACAACACTCCTGGATAAGAAGACAGGTAACAGCCAATCAGTAGCTCTTTTTCTTTTCCCCTTGACTGGCAAAGTCAGCTGGTGAGGGAGAATTCAGAAGCAGATACCTTTCTACACTGAGATTTTTTAACACGATTATCAGCCTTCAGCTTTAAAGTGCAGGGGAAGGCTACCATGCGTGGGAAGCAATAACACAGTAAGGAGAGGAGTCATTCATCCTACAAAAAACAAATGGTTGTTTTTAATACCTTGGTTTTTTCCTCATTGACACTTGACTATTTCTTACCATTTACCTTTTGGCTAGGAAGAGAGACAAAATGTTGCTTGTTTAACCGTCAGAATATTGCTCCTTGGCTAGCTAGAGAGAGTTGCTCATGCATGGGAATCGCTCTCACCATCCAGGGAATGATCAAAGGCAAGCTGATTTACAAAGGCAAGCCCCCTGCATCCACAAAAAAACACTGTGTTCATCTTCCACAAACACCATCAACACAGCAGCAGCTGCAAGAAAATAATTAAAAGAGCTAAACTGAAAAGAATTATATAAAAAGCATGTTTGAGAGTCCCCTTTTCAATAAAGATTAGATTTCTTTTGGCTTCACTAATAATTAAGCAGGACCAGCTGTCACTGTGGCTATAGAAATGATCATGCTCTTTGCATTCTGACTGCTTCATACACTATCTCCATGGTCCCATAAAGGAAGTAGAGACAGGCTTGAAGACCATCTGTACTGAACTCATTACCCTAGCAGCAGCAAAGCTTCAGCTGGGGTAGTAGCTACAAGAGACATAGCAGGATAAGCAAGAACCACTTGTTTCACACCAGTACTGTTGAGCAGTGGGAATAACTCTCCTATCCTGTGAAGTATTCATCATGCAGTTCAGGAGCAGTGTCAGGAGGACAATGAACTCTGGGACTCCTGTGGGCTGGCACTGGGCAGAACGTGGCTTTCCTGTACCCTTCAAGTCTTGTCAGAGCTGAGATGTAGGGAGAAAGCCTATTTCTCCATAGTGTGGTCAAGCATGTCTCTGACTAACAGAGGGACAAACATTCAAGAAAGGAGTGAAAGCACTACAAGTAGGGATGTAGCAAGGCAGAGGGCTCATCTGCATAGTACAATGCTCATGAAGCAGGATTACTGTGAAATAAGAGTATCCAAATGAGTTATCAAGCAGCCTGATATAACATCAAGGCTAGTCATGGTTCGTAAAGTCCCTTGCAATGTTCTTTGATTCTCTGTAAATCCTCAGTATCAGGTCAGGGGAAAAAAAAAAAGAAGCCCAATAAGCCATCTGAGTACATGGTCCCAAGAGCTAGACAGATTATTCAGACAAGCCACAGTCCAAAGGGTTGTGCACACAGCAGGAGCTTGGGGATCTGGGTCTCTCTGTGCTGTCTAAGGATGTGGAAGAAGCTGTCCAGGCACCTTCAACTGACTTAGTTGTTCAGCTGGTAAGTGTTGAGGTGAAGAGTTACTCTGGGCTCCTTGCCATGGACTGACATGCTGCCTTTTATCCTCTGTAGTCTGCCAGGGTGGCTGCAGAAGCATTACAACATCAGTGCTGAAACAGAACCTGAACAGAATGAGGTGGTAGAGAGAGAAAGCAAAGAGGAGAGAAAAGGGATTTGGAAAGAAGTGGAGAAGATGGAGAAATGGAAGAAGGTACAAAAAGGATATTTGAAATTGAGAAGACTGTGAAACTCAGAGAACACAGAGTCCTGAAAGAAGCAGGAGAAAGGATAAGATAGGTTGTAATTATAGAAATGAGAGAAAGGAGAATCTGGGGTACCTATGGAAAGAAGACAGTAGGAGAAACAATGTCAAAATAAGAGAAAAGAAAATGGAAGCCAACTGGGAAACAGTGAGGGAAAATAGTTGGAGTGCAAAAGCATAGAAAGATGCAGAGAAAAGCACAGGCAGGAGAGAAGAGCACAGGCAGGAGAGAAAAGTCTGTAGTTAGGTTGTGGCTGGAGATATTTGAGGGAAGAAAGAAAAGGAAGAGGGTGGCACAGCACAAATGCAAGACTGTAGTTCTAGAGAAGACAAAAAATTACAAAAAATTAAAGAGAACTTGTACTAGTTTGAAAGCAAACCAGTGAGAGACTTGAAATAAGAACTACAGTTTAATAGGAGAAAAAAATACAGTAGTACAGAAACACTGACAGAGTCAGGATACAACCTGACACCCTGTCGGGCAGGGTGGTGGTAGCAGTCCCATTAAATGGTGGCTGCAGTCCTCCTAAGGTGACAAATGTGGTTCTGTTGAAGCGGTGATCCTGTAGAAGGGTCTGGTCTTCCTCTGAAGGTCCAGCGGTGGTTATGTAGCTCTTGTCCTCTGGGAGCCCAGTAGGTAAGGGCTGCCTGTGGTGTTCCAAACCTCAGATTATATCCGGGTAGGAATGCTTGGTTCCTCCCCCTGGGCGGAGCATCTCAGAATGGGATGATGTAATTTTATGAGTCACGCAGTGAGGCTGGATGGCCCATTAACAGAAGATATCCCTCCGGAAGGAGTTGTCAGGGATGTGTCATGGAAGAGATAAAGAACACTGACCCACCTGGTTTTAACAGATGGTGATAGAATACATGCTTTTGGTTACATCTTACATTGTAACCTGAGACAGAGCTGAAGAGAACATTGTGCAGGAAGGCATGAGGAAAGGGATGACGGGGGAAGAGATAGCAAAAAAGAGCATGAGAGATGGAATTAAAGAGTGATGAGAGAAGAGAAACTGGGAAGAGGAAAAACACCAGTTATGAGAATGCTTATCAGCTTTTATCTTGTTTCTACTGCCCTTGTAGTCTGTGCTTAGGCAGAGGTCTCAAGAATGGGATTTATATATTTTAAATCTTTAACTGTCTTTTTCAACACTATTTTCTGTTTCTCTCTGGTTTATTATGATGACAACATACTGTGCCTCTGGTTGCTTCTAGGCTTATCTCTAAATTTTCTTTAGAAGAAGAAGTCTAGATTTTTCAAATCATAGGAGAATATGTTCAATTAAAAAAATCTAAATATATTTTCAAGAAGAATGCAGTCATTAGTACTTATTATTTAATTGCACTACTTAGGGTGGAGGAAATGTTGAATGTATTATCTCCACTCATGGGTGGCAATAAAATCTGCATGTGACTTAGGGAAACAATACAAACATTAGCTTTCTAATTTGTTCAGGGATTAAATCTGACACTTTAAACAGAAAAGTTGTGGTTGCAATGTAATTTACTTGTATAAATACATCACTTGAAATGTATTTTTCCATTGTACTGACAAAAGCCCAGGTGGAAATGGAGCGACTTTTTGGCTTCTGACAAGTTTATACTGGAAAAGACTAATCTGACCAAATTTGACACTCTTACAAAAAAGGAATTAAATTTAAGACAAATAGTAAAATTGAAACTCAGCAGAGCTCCAGACAACAATTAGCCAAGTGCTTAAGTTCAAGTTGTGACAATCAATCTTCCTGAGAAAGGCCCAATTCCAAGACGAAAGTTGCAAGTCCGTGGTAAAATTCAAAGTGGAACTATCAATTGTGCCACTACGCCCGGTAGTGATGCGGGGTGCTGTGGGGTGGCTGAAATCACCGCTTTAACCCGAAAGCATCCCCTGCAAGGGATGCCCTGGGGGTGCAGCTCGGCACCTCGCAGGCCGACTTCCAGCCCCTGTGCCGATGGATGGCACCGAGACACAGCCCCGCACCCAGGCCAGGATAGCTCAGGTGTTACCAGGAGCAAGGAGCGTGGAGGGCTCTCTGCATGGGTTCTGAAAGGTTTATTCTGAAGGGGTCAGAGGCGAAGAGGCCGAGCAGGCCTCATGTACAAGCTTATAAGGGGTAACAGAAAGGGGGCTGGCAAAGCACCAGCAACCAATTACCTGGGGGCAAGGGGCAGGGAGAAGGCAGAGGGATACAACAACCAATGGGGAGAGGGAAGGGGCGGAGTGGGGGACCAGGTACCACACAGGTACTGCCTGATGGGAGAAGAAGTCTTTCCCTGTAACCTGAGTAGGGGGAGCTTATTTATTCTCTGAGTTGACCCACCAGCACAGGGGATCTCCTGCACCAGGGTTTTCTGGCATCCCAGCTTCTACTGTTGCCAGCCCACCCACCCCAACACGGTAGAAAATCCCACGTACTTATGGAGACAGCTCAGCTGAGAAAGCCCACAGGGTAGAATCCAATGTGATACACACCAAGGTGAATCTGCAGAGAAAAGGCCCCAAATAATGCAGTCATTTGTGATTTCAAGAGAGTGCTTAAAAAGTTTTAGTTCTGGAGTCTATCCTTGTATTTTTTCTAGATGAAAACAGTGTGCAACAACCATAGACGTTATCCCATGTGCTTCCCAGGTAGAGACCGCTGCTAGTTCAAGAACCTGCCTTGTCTTTCTGTTGCTTAGAGTAGATGCCCTAAAATTGATTGCCTTAGGGAAATGCATCCCTGTGAGTACCTAACGGCTAGTAAAATGATGATATGGTTATACCTAACCATCTTCAAGTCAATGTTTAGAGTGCTTTTTAAATCCCATGGTAAACGAGATAGCAGTTCTCCCAAGATGGGTGAAGCTTTGATAAATACCATGACAGAGAATTAGGGTACAAAAATACTCATAATTCTCTGATTCAGCTATGATTAGTTTTTACCTTCTTTGCATCCTAGGAAACTAGTGAGTCAGCTATTTAATATCAAATCAGACCAAATTCTGCTCAGAATTAAGAGCTGGCTGCTTTTTGGCAGCTTGCCCTCTGCATCTGATTGACTCTTTCCTTTTGCAAATGTATTTTCAGACCTGCTATTGATGACAAGCAGATTGAATTATAAATCAAAGCCATGCTGCTGAACCATCAGTAATCTAATCAAAGAGACAAAATGTGCAATAAAGACAACTTTCGATGAGTGAAGATATGAATTTTGGAATTTGCTCTGGTGGTATTTGTGATTACTTCTAACTGAAATATTTCCTGCTTTCTTAGTGGCTTGCTGTCCTTACACTTTCTTGTTGTTCAATGTGCCTTTGAATTTCCACATCCAGACATTTCCCCACCAGCATGAGGAAGAGACTTCCAGTTCTTCTTGCTGTCTGAAGCTGTCTCATTTTGTGACAGTGCCATCTTTGAACAGTGTGTGAGCTGCCACAGAATGGCAGATCAGAAAACGTCATCAACAAAGCAGAGTGCCAGGAAGATTCAGACCTGCTTCTGTGAAAGTCAGTGGCAAAACCCCTGTTCATCAATGGCCCATACAGCAAATGATCCTACCTCATCAGCTCTGTGCAGACACATTTATCCCATAATGAGCTAGAACTATATAAACAAGACAGCTGATTGCAAGGGATGAGTACAAATTCTTAATTCTTTCGTTAGTTAATTCCTATATAAAATCAGGTCAATTCAGTAGTGGTCAATGGCTCAATTTCCAGATCAATGACAAGTGGTGTCCCTCAGGAGTCTGTGCTGGGACTGGTCTTTAATGTCTTCATCAGTGACACAGACAGTGGGATTGAGTGCACTCTCACCAAGTTCACAGATAGACACCAAGCTGTGGTAGGGTTGACACCTCTGAGGAGCAGCACGTCATCTAAAAGGACCTGGATAAGCTCAGAGAGGGAGTCTTACTGAGATCTCATGGGATTCAGCAAGGCCAAGTGCCAACCTCACCTGGGTTGAAGCAACACAGTATCAATACACATTGGCGGATGAAGGCTGCTGAAAGTAGCCATGCCAAGAAGTACTTGGAGGTACTGGTGCATTAAAAGATAGGCATGACCCAGCAGTGTGCCCTTGCAGCCCAGAAACCAACTGCACCCTGGGCTGCACCCAAAGAAGTGTGGCCAGCAGGGCAGGGGAGGTGATTCTGCCCCTCTGCTCTGCACTGGTGCGACCGCTGGGAGTGCTGCATCCAGCTCTGGAGTCCTCAGTACAGAAAAGACATGGATGTGTTTGACAGGTCCAGAGGACACCTGCAAAAATGATCAAAGGGTTTCAACACCTCTTCTATGAGGACAGACTGAGTGATCTGGGCTTATTTTGCCTGTAGTGACAGGACAAAGGTAATGGTTTTAAACTAAAGAGGGTAGTTTCAGATGAGGTGCAAGGAAAGAAATTTTTTTTTGTTGATGGTGGGAAAACACTGAGACAAGTTGCCCAGAAAGGTGGTATGTTCCCCATTCCTGGAAACATTCAAGGTCAGATTGGACAGGGCTCTGAGAAACTTGATCTAGCTGAAGATGTTCCTGCTCATTGCAGGGGCTTGGACTAGATAGCCTTTACAGGTCTCTTCCACCCATGCTATTCTATGATTTTGCCAACTTGCTTATCTGTGAATATCTTTGCAGGTGGGCTCTTACTGGATCCTGCACAGAGATCCTTATGGATCCTGAGAGATGCTTTGTATGACAATAATGATCAGTTTCAGTTATTGGCAAGATATTGCCTGTAGACACACATACATCAAACAGGCGTTGCTTAGGTGTGAGAGTTTAGAAACTCTATGTTACCCATATTGAGATGCTCCAGTCCCAAATCCCCAGTGTAATTACACTTGTAATAAAAGAGACACATTTTTCTCTCCTGTCCTTACAGTGGTGGAGCCTGGAGGAGGCAGGTGAGTCCTTCAGCTGCTTTGCTCCACTATGTAGATGTTCTTCTTTCAGCCATTTCTTCACCTGAGATCATCCACTGACAGAGAGAGCCCCCTGTTTTGGGTTTTCACTTGAGCATAGTTCAATAAAAGGTAATGTCACTTCCTTCATCCTTGGATTATCCAGTGGCATTACCTGAGATGTTGTCTGATTTCGCCCTTGAAGGGATTCCCAGAGGTTCTCAAAGCAGCTGTGAAAGAATCATTGGACTTTCAGTCCCTCCCTCCAAACAGAAATGTTCTCTGCCTGCCCTCCAGGAAATCAGACAGAGATAAACTTGCTTGTTCTTGAGTCCTTCAAGATCTGCAAAACCATGTAAACAATTTCAAACTGTGGCATTTATTAAGACTTCCAGTGCATGCTGTTCTCAAGCCTGGGTTCTATACCTTGTCTGTGTGGCTATAGATGTTACAATCCCAGGCCTGACCACAACCAAATTCAAGTAGAGAAGTCTAGTGCCTACAGAGATCTTTGCCAGTTAACTCAATACTGACTTCTATGAATTTATGAATAGTCATTTATGCTGACTTCTGTCCAACAGTGGCATTTCTCTCATGAAACAAGATTGCATGGACTCAGTAACACTTTCTAGGATAGGGTAAGATGCAGAAGCAGTAATAGCAAAGACAAAGCTCTTGATGGAGATGTGGAGAACAGAAGATCAAACTGGCTGAGACAAGACCAACCGTTGAATTTGGGTTACTAATTCTATAAAGGAAATAATCTGATTAAGGTTTTTCAGTGAGAAAAGCTTCTTGAAGCAGCAAATACGTGTCCCAAAGAGCTCTGAGTTGTATTTTTAGTAAAATGAGAAATAAACTTCACACACATGTGAGTGCTGGTGCAATGGATTGTTAAAAACTACCTTGAAGGCACTGGGGGGGGAACTTTCAAAAATTGGGGGCAGCATCTAGCAAAGGCCACCTGGTTGGTTAGCATCCGAGGTTCCACCAATCGAGCTGGTCCAGCCCAACCTGAGCCCCTGCATACAGTAGATGGAGATAAGGTTCCAACAGTACATGCCAGAGGTCTGCCAGGAAAGACTGTTTGAGTTAATTCTGCCTCAACTACGGACAAACCCATCCATGGCATTGTCTTTGCTCAGGGACCTGGTTGCACATGGTGGGTAATGCAGAGGGATGGAACAACACGTTGTGTACCTCAGGAGATCTGATTGTTGGGTGAGAACCACCTGTAATGTGGAATGCCATCGTACCACTGCTGGCTGCGTGTCACTGTCACTGTTTGTACATAGCTGTATATATGCATATATGTATGTAGTAATGTGTGTCTAGAGTTAATTAGTAATATTAGTTTGGACACTGAGCCGATGATATGGGATAAGGGGTGAAATGTCTTGGGGTGACTTTATGATGTAGTATCCCATATCACCCAGATATGAATCCTGTGCCTTTCTGTGCCTTTAAACTGAGCCCAAGAGAGGTTAGAGAAAGAAAAAGGCCAGACAAACTTTTTTAAAGCAGTTCTGTGCTCCAAGGTCACTCTGGCTACTCCTCTCTATGTTCTTCTGCTGTGGGGAGATAGCAGCTGCTGCTGCTGCAGAGAGGGGAGGATGCACCTTTCCTGCTTTTCAGCCAGCTTTTGGCTCTGGTTTTCTCTGGAGAGAGACAGAGAGTCTTCTCTTTTTTTCCTGAGACTTCGGGTTTTTTTCCTTCTTCTCTTCTGGACTGTTTCGAACACCAGAACTCACTGGGAAAACTTTCCACCAAGGCCCGGAGGGGGCGCAGGCCGACCCAGCACCAGGAGGAGGAAAGAGGCCACACCCACAGAAAGACTCTGAAATCTTCCATGTTTCTCTCTGTAGCGGGAGATTTTATTATTTAGCATTATTATGCTTTTCCTGTGTGTTCATTAAATAAATAGTTTTGCTTTCTTTCCTTCACTTTCTTCTGAGGAAATTTTTTTTTCCAAACCTGGTGGGGGAGGGGTGGGTGTAATCTTCCTTCTTTTGAGGAGACTTTCCTTTCAGAACGTTTCCCTGAATTTGTCTCAAACCAGGACAGTGACAGTGATATTCTTTTCACTCCTGTGTTGAGAAGTAACACTGCATCCTTTTCTTTGCTCCTCTGAAAGTGCTGTCTTCTCCAACAGCAAGGACAACTACTGTATAGAATGGGTTGTTCTGGCCTTCACCAGATTCAAGAAACCTTCCTACTGACTCTGATAGTTGTTGTTTATACTATCTGTTTAGACAGTATAAATATCTAAAGACAAGTTGAGACAAGCAATAGGCATTTTAAAGGCTCACAATTAGATAAAGGAATTAATTTACATACAATTGGCTTATGCTGTCCAAGTACTCTTTGGACTAAAACACTGCTGTCTTTATGCCTAAATGCTATTCTCTCAACTGATTCATTTGCAATTTCTTTTCATTGAACGGAGCCCGTTGATATAACTCATTTGGACAAGCAAACTTCAGGTTTAAGTTTTGGTCAGAGTTTCAAAACTGTAGCAATACAAAGAGATGTCAGCAGGATAGCTGGGTTTGTCTGCAATTAGAATCTGAGCCTTAGACAGTTAAAAATCACCAAATAAGAGTGAATCCAAATCAGATTGTGGTTATACACTGTACCTGTCGCATTGGTGTCACTCTCTCCCGCATAACAGCTGATTATTCAGTGAGTATTGAGGTTGAAACCTGGAGCTGAGTTTTCAGCACCTGGAGAGAGTAATCCTGTCAGGTCAGGAGGATGTGCAGGATTTTATATCTAGCTTCATGGCCTGGATGATAATACTATTTATCACAAATTCTTGTTCACACTTCTCATATATATTTCTCCATTTTTTGGTGGCGGGGGGCCCTGTTGTGCTGCTTCACTGGTAAGAAAAGCACTGTATGTCAGCAAAATCATAACCAAAGGAATATAAACGCAAAAGTGAAAAGGTTCTGGTTTTATCTTTCAAAGATAAAACAAATACTTTAATCAAAGAACAGGTATTTGTGACATTTCAGATGCCCTGTTAATACCTGTAACTGATTTCCCAATATGATCGATACGGTTAGTCATCTTAGAAGCATGTTTATACCCTACTCTAATTATTTTTCTTTTTCGAATAGGCCAAATACGATTCCAGTGTCAAAGAAAAGATTGTGTCTAAGTATAGCCCTGTAGGTGTGTTTTGACTTTTTCTCATCAGAACTTCTTGTAAGTATTAATTAGGAGTGTCAAAAGAAAGAGGCCGCTAAGAATCCCATGACCACCCTGTATGCACAAACACAAAGTACTTGCATGTCTTCAAATCACGTGTAATAGCATCCAACAGCCACCTTTCCTGTTTTCCTGGCAAACCTCCAGACTGCACCATGTCAGCCAGCACCGAGCAAACGCTGTGTCAAAGTGCCGGCTTAAGTAGTTACTGGCTTTGATGACTTGGCATTACCCACCATCCGGAGTGTTGCTACACTGTTGTCTCCATGGAAGAGATGTACTTGTGTCCATTCCCTCTGAAGCTTGACACTTGATAATGCCAGTCTTTGGGCTGACCTTGCCCTTCCTGGTGAGACTCTCACTGCTCTTTGCTGGCACAGAGAATTTCATAGGCGTTCACTGGCTTTGAGGAAGTAATACAGTCTGTGATCATAAAATTCCTAGAGTTCACAAGTTTGTCAAGACATGACATGAAAGAAAACAATAGCTGGCCGAAGTGTTAGGATACAATTGCAAACCAGCTTAGAATAAAAGAGTGTTTCAAAAGCAGAATTTCTATTTATTTGATTTTCTCAATGTCACTGGATGTCTCAGCTGGCAAGCCAGGGAAGTGACTGAACACCACTGGCCTCCTGAATGCCTCCTCTCAGAGCTGAACTTCAGCTTCATCTTGGGAGCTGTGTCCACCACCTGCCCTGAGGAACATTCTGGGACACAACTTTCTGTTCTCTTCTTTCCTCAGGGGTAAACCCAGGCCTTGCCTTTTTTATTCCTGTTTCGATTCAAAATTCTCTCTGTTTACTTTATTCGCTAGAAACATAGATTTGAGCTTGCACAGGGGTTTTATACAATACAGTTTCAAAAATTAAACATTCATTCTTTAAATAAATGTATTACCTTTGTGTTGAAGAAGCCACCTGCTGATCCAGCACTTTGAAAGCTGTGATTGTGTATTTGGCAATACATATCCTAAGAAAATAACTGTAAGACATAAGACAATGTATTTCATCAAAAATTCTACCCGGATATGAGTCGTACCAAAGTGGTGTCTCTAATTCACTTTCAACTGCCTGTAGAAGTCACACAAAATAGTAAAAACAGCTGTAGAAACCAGAGCATTATTTTCTCTGCACCAGCTTTTTGCAGTTCCAGGGGCTCATGCTGTCACGTGAGGTCACCTTGTGAACTCCCTCCCCTGTTCCTGCTAATGTAATAAGCTTTCTCATTCACTTTATGTTGGAAGTAGTTTTTCTTCACAGAACCCAGTCAGCTAAAGAGTAAGCAATAAGGATGCTAGAGAAAGGGACTGTAAGTTGAACCACAAGTCTCATCCTTTCTACAGAAAGTGACAAAGAATTAAATAGGGAATCATCTACGGCAGTGACTCGTCACTAGGTATCACAGTACTTAGCATTTCCTTGAGACAGCAAGGAACGGCATATTTGATTTGTCAATAAAAGCATGAGGCACCTGTAACATTTTTTTCATTGCTAAGGTATCAGAAAATAATGGAAAACTTTCACAGAAGGTTGATTGCTGTTTTCCTTGAGAATCTCTTTCTCCAGTGCACAGACTAACGATGTGGGTTTTGAAGCAGACCTTTGGTTTTGAGGAAAGTGGAAAGATAACAAAGTTCAACTTTGATGCAGTGATGCACACACAGTGCTACAATTCTTGAAGAGTTTTGAAATGAGGCTTGCAGGGAGTTCGTGTTGTGTCTATTCACAGTGACCATGTGAGTCGTGCTCTGTGCATGAAGTGTCCCTGATGTTACACAATTAGACATGCAAAGGTGTAATTTAAAAAGAACTACAAAGGGTGGCTCCACCTAGAAAATATCTTGAATCCACACCCATCTAAGCCTCTTTATGGTGTTAATTTTCAACCATTTGACCAATCAACCAAACCACATGCCAAGTAAATTTCCACGGTGGCAGGGTATAGAACTCTTTGAAGGAAGCATGTCAGAAATGTGGATGTACCGATTTTTGTTTGTACTGGCATAGCATGTTCACTTCAGAGTGCAACCACTGCTCCATAATTTCAAGCATGTACAAACTATGTCATATTCTTGACTTGTTGGGACTCGGGAGGCTCAGCTTTTGTTTGTGTCTTATCTGTTTATTTATAGCACTTAGGTATTCCTTAAGCACATCCAAAATGAAAAAAATTTAGTTTTGTATGACAACAAAGCCTGTGGGCAGGAAGAGGAGAGGGGGGCTCATTCTCATAATGTTCATTAGAGCTGTTTGGAATGAATGACTGACAAAGCAAATTAATCTGATCATGGGTGCAGGCTCTCCACTTGGTTTATGTAAGAAATAGGACTTAGCAGAGCTGTCTTGGGCACTTTCAGAACACACACATTTCTTGGAAATATGCTGCTCTGATGAAACACCCTGTTTCTCAGAACTGCGAGATATTGGTAAGAGGATTTTTGAGATCTAAGGTTGTCCCACTGTTCATTTGTAGAGGAGGTGAAATTAAAAGGTAACCCTTTAGTCAAATGACAGTCATTAGGCAATCCCATTGTTGGATCATGCTCAGAAAGCTTTTTCTTTCACTGAGTATGAAACAAACCAAATCTCAAAGCTGAAGAGCCACTGCAAAATAGAACTGATGACTTCTGATCCTCACTGTGGGAGGTCCTAGACCCTTACTGCTGAAGGAAGTATAAAGAACATTTCTCTGAAAAATAAATTTAGTTTTCTCAGTAGCTTTGACTTGCGTTGTTCAAGTATTTTAAAGGCCTTGGGTTTAGTGATAAAATAGGTTTGTGTCTTTTCTTATTTATTTTGTCTGTGATATCTGTATGCAAATTATTCTCTTCAGTTAATGAATATTTCAATAGGAACACACTATTAGTCTCAGTACTGAGGCTGTAAAAATGTCACAATAACTTTTGAAACCCGTTATTATGATCAGTTTGTGGCTCTAGCTCGGTGGCAGCAGTGGTTCTGCTCCTGATTTATGTAGGTTTGAGAGAAAGTATGAACAAGTTGTCAAAAATCACTTTTTGTAAGTGAAATTAAAAAAACACTTGGGGGATGAAGCTCAGAAATTTTAAATGTTGTTCCTTTTTAAGTATCTAGAAAACAGATGACTAAGGGAAGGCAGAATAACAGTGAGAAGAGTGAATCCTGGTATTTCCTGAAGCTCCAATACTGTTTATCTGCCATCTGCTCAGTCCTACGTTTCTGTTGCTAGAAATGTAGGCTTGCATCCTTGATTTTACTGGTCCTCACCTGTGTGTCCTTGCTTACCTGCAAAGCTGTACCAGCTTAAGCCAAAAAATACGTTTGGCAAACAGTCCCACCACTGGAAGTAGGAAACATCCAATGCTTAGGAAAAACAAAAAAAGGCATGGAGCAGGCACTGAGGAATGCTGCCCTTTTTCATTCGTCCAGACTTGCTGCAATCTGTGCTTTAGGGTCTTCCTGAGTCAGAGGGTCACCAAATGGTAGGTGTGTGCTAGCTTCTGACTGATTTTTTGCATAAATATGCCTGATTACTTTTTTAACCCATTTGTAATTTTGGTCTCCTGTGGCAATGAGACCCACAGCTCATTAATGACTGGAGTATTGCGTCCAGCTCTGGAGTCCTCAGTACAGGAAAAACATAGTTCTGATAGAGAGGGTCCAGAGGAGCGATGATGAAAGGCCTAGGGCACCTCTCCTATAAAGAAAGGCTGAGAGAGCTGGGGTTGTTCAGTCTGGAGAAGGCTCCAGAGAGACCTTATTGAGGCCTTTCAGTACTTAAAGGGGGCTCATAACAAAGATGGAGACAGACTTTTTAGTAGGGCTTGTTGCAACAGGACAAGGGGTAATGGTTTTAAACTAAAATAGGGTAGATTCAGACTAAATATAAGGAAAAATAGAAATATTTTATAATGAGACTGGTGAAACACTGGAACAGGTTGCCTAGAGAGGTGGTAGATGCCCCATTCCTGGAAACATCTGAGTTCAGTCTGTATGGAACTGTAAGCTCAGCCATCAGCCTGATCTCGTTGAGGATGTCCCTGGCCATGGCAGGGGTCTTGGACTAGATGACCTTATAAGACCCCTTCCAACCCAAACTGTTCTATGGTTCAGCAGTGGCTCCCAAACCACTTGCAGCTGGCTGTAGACTGAGAATGGGGTTGGGCAGGCTATCTTACTAACTTGGAGTCATGCTGTGCATGTTGGCAGACTTCTGAATTACATCCATCTGGTTATTTAAGTCAGTAATTGTGTGGGTATGAGAACAGGTCCAGTCCGGCTGCTCATGGATGTGAGGTGAGGAGGGCAAGTTTCTGTTGTTTTCAAAATCGGCCAGGGCCCCAACACAGTATATCTCAGGGAGTCTGAGGATCTGTTTGTGAGTATTAGAGGAAGATATCAAATTACCTTTTTACTTCAAAGGTATAAGTTGAGACCACTGGGGATTAAATATTTTGACAAACGTTGTTTGGAATGAGTTTTGTTTGTGTAGATGAAGTGTGGTAATTTATAAGTATATTATCAAATCAGCTCACTTTATTTTGTAATCCTGGTGACAGGCTTTCTTCTCTTTGTGTTAATTTCCATGGTAAAACAACTTTGGTTTTCATTGCAAGACTACTATTTGACCAACGATGGTAAGGTCAAGTATTGTTCAGGAAATGGCTTCTGAGTTTGTTTCCCTTCTGTTGTCTGTCAGTCGTTGTAATTCTTTACTATGAATTAATGCCTAATAATCTCTCTAAATTAAGAGCCTGTTCTTTAGAATGAGCAGTGACTGAACCTACTCCACACCCCTTACCCTCTGGGAAAAAGGGGGACAGAAGTAGCACTTGCAGAGTAGATAATAGAGCTCTGTATGTTGTGAAGAAGTTATTGCTCTTCTTTATTACCAGAGCATTATCCAACTGAAGTACCCTTTGCAAAACAGTTTATTCAACTGTGCGCATATAAAGTACTTGTTTAGCTAAAATGTCATATCTTCTCTATTGCCACTTTTGTACTAATGCAATAGGAAGGCTCATCCAATGACCTTGAGCCACTCTCTTCCTGTTTCTTCACATAAAATATTTATATTCTCTATAAATATAGTGACTCTTAATTGATCTTTCAGCATATATTATTATAATATACTGTAACCATTATCCCTTATTTATTTATTCCAGATATTATAGTGCAGATATTTTTATCACCCATAATTCAATGATTTAAAAGTAGAGTACACTTACAGTTGGGCTTTGTTTTTCATTTTGATTGATTTGATGCACCTAAAGTTTACACAAAAACCTGTGATGAATAATTATGGTGTTTGAAATATGAATAGTTGGTCACCTTGGGACTGAAAAGTGTCCTAATTTCATAAAAAACAGCAAAGGATTTCAGAATCCTCTCCAAAAATATGTTCCAAGATTTATCTAAGTTTGTTCTCTTCCATGTGCCAGTGCCTTGGTGTGAACCTAGTTCTTAGTGGGTGGAAGGACATGAATGGGAAGTTTCCATGAAATAAGTTTTTCCCCCAAAACAATTCACATCTTATTAATTTTTGTATATACTTCATCCTGGCTTCCTTACCTTTATAGACCATACAGCTGATCCTGATTAGAAAATATTTCTGTCTCTCAGTGGATCTAAATTTCATACTGTGTGGATCATTATATACTGTATTTTATTTAGCCACAAGTGATACATGAGATCTGAGGCCAGACCTGGTTCTGAATATGAAAGAGTCTCTAAAAGAGAGTTATTCAAGGTGGCTCAGATCCAGAATTTGTTTCAAATTTTTTTGTTTAACCCCAGCTGTTAGCTGATCCCTACACAGCCATTTGCTCACTCCCTACTGGTGGGATGGGTGGGAGAATTGGAAGGGTAAAAGTGAAAAAACTTGTGGGTTGTGATAAAGACAGTGTAACAGGGAAAGCAAAAGCCATGCACACAAGCAAAGCGAAACAAGGAATTCATTCAGTGCTTCCCGTGGGCAGGCAGGTGTTCAACCTTCTCCAGGAGACCAAGGGCCCTATCACGTGCAGCAGTTGCTGGGGAAGACAAATGCCATCACTTCGAGCACCCCCTTTTTCCTTCTCCTTCATTCAGCTTTATATGCTGAGAAATGTGCCACACAGAATGAAATATTCCTGTGGCCAGTTGAGGTCAGCTGTCCCAGCTACATCCCCTCACCACTGCTTGTGCATCCGCAGCCTCCTTATTTTTGGGTTGGGACGAGGAGCAGAAAAGGTCTAAATGTTGTTCAGCAATAATGAAAGTATCCTGTGTTATCAACAATGCTTTCAATGCAAATCCAAACACAGCCACATGCTAGCTATTGTGAAGAAAATAAACTCGGTGAAAACCAGCACACAGATCTATCTTGTAACCTGGGGACGCTGTCTTTGCTTGGGATGGAATGACATTCCTCTACTGCTGTAACTCATTACATCCTTTTCTAAATTCACATGTCTTATAACTCATTCCCTATAGTCCTTTTTAATGTGTTTGGTAGGAACAATTTTATCTTTAGTAGATCGTGTTTTTCCAGCTGCTCTGGGAAGTAATCTATAGAAAATAGTTATACATTTCAAATGCTGGGGCTTTTATCAGGGCATAATCTTTCTGCACAGGCCTTTGCATTTTAAAAACAAATCCATTACTATGATGTCAGCATGTTTATCATTTCAGTCCTGGGAACATTTTCTTGGTGTCTGGGTTTGATCTACTAGGTGTGTCTAATTCTTATAAAGCCGCAGCTGTGTGAATTGGATTTCCTAGGAAAGTCTCCTGTATCTCTGGATTTCAATGCAATACAACTTCTGCCTCATTTCTCACCTTTGAATTGTTCTGAACCCCAGAGCATTTTTATGATTGAATTAAAAGTTTCACACAAGAATGTAAAGCAACACCTCCTACAATCTCAAAGGCCAAAATTTTCCATTTTGGATTCTAGCAGAAGAACAAAGACAGTTCAAAATTTGTCTCATTATTTAAGCCTTGGAGCGTGTTTATAGAGTACATTAAAGAAAAAAACAAAACAAAACTAACAACCAGATAAAAAACAACCAAAAACCACAAACAAACATACAAACAAAAACAAAAAGCCAAACTAACAAAAAACCCCAACAACAACAAAAAACTCCCAAATCCCTTCCTTTCCTGTTTTGCATATAAAGTGATGGTTTTACCTTTAGATACTTAGATATGAGTGTTAAAGTGAAAGACAGACCTTCAAACTCAATGTTTTGTTGTCATTTGGAGTTTTACTTAGGTTTTATTTGGGGGTGGGCTAGCTGTCATAGAGGAATCTACTTTCCTTGGAAACTGCTATTTCCATCTGTATTTTTAACGTTTCAAGCCTTGATCCCATTTTGATAATAAGCTGCCATTTTTGAGATTACAACGATATGCATACAGCCACTCCTGCTTTATATAAAATCAATACCTGTCTGCATTATGTAAGTATTGAGTATTTGAAGCATCTTTATTTCAGTAAGGTTTCGGTGTGTAACATCCAACATTATTTTGATTTCCAGGACAAAATGCTGGGTTGTTTCATTTAGAGCAATAGCCAAGCTCTTCATCAAATCAGTGTGAGGACCCTTTGTGTAAATGACTTGAAGTCATCCAGAGTGATAACAGCCTACAGCAACACGATCAGAAAGGCAGAGCTTTTTGCTATCCATTCTCATGTATGATGGTGACAGAAGGAGATTGGCTGTCGAAATTCTTCCATGAAACTTCTCAGGCCAGATTAAAGCATATTGGGCTGGCATGAGATGGAGTGAGGATCAGAAGATACAGGGGTGGATCTTTTCCTGTGATGTTTTTCTGCAGAATTAGATATGTTCTTCTCTACTGTAGCCAAATCTGCCTATATGATTTTGGCTCTTTCTGTTCAGAGATCTTCTCTGCAGTTGTGAGAGAAGTTGTCTCACTGAGCTCCTGGATTTCTGCAGGTGTCTTGGTGTCCATGTAAACCAGAATCATCACCCACTTGGGTAGTTCAATCCAGCTAAGTAACTTCTGCAATGGAGGCGTCTAGTCAGAGATGATCAGTGACATGTTGAAAGGTCCAGAACCTCAATCGAAGGCCAGTGACCACTCACACAGACCTTGTCTCCTCATGAGATCCCTTTCCCCTCAGGTGGTCTGCTATTGGAGCTTTCCTACCATCAAGGTGTGACAAGAACGTATTGGTTGGCATTACTGTAGCTTGTCAGAGGGCAAGCCAGCAGAAATTAATCTCCAGTTAATGAAACAAAGTTTAATGTAGCAAAATTTATTAATCTATGAAGTGGGAGATTTGAGATCTCTGTAGGATGTGGAACAAAATAACCAACTTCTGCTCTCTGATTTGGATCTCTGAGGAGTTGAAGTTTCTCACTGCTTCCCATAGGAATATTTTTTAATTTCCTTTCAGTTTTTCTTCTGGATACACCCATAAATTGTACTGGGGATCTTTCAGCAGGAGCTTATGCTATATGACAGCAGCAGGCTGTGTGAATCCTCTCATAGCCAAGCTCTTCATCAAATGGAGCACAGCGTCATTTGCTCAGGAGCCAAGAGAGTGAGGAAGTGGCGTTCAGCCTGGTGGAAGGAGCACTGTGCTGGGGTGGCCATGGACTGCTTGTGAGCTGTTGTGGTGCACTTCCTTTTGCTGGGCCAGAGATGTCTGAGCCTAGACGACTTGGGAAGTGAGCCTCAGGTCTTAGATGCTCACTCAGCCTAGCCCTGCACTGCAATGGGAAATGTTATCTGTGGTCTGTGATTCATCCCTGAAGGGCCTCCAACCACCTTCCAGCTCTCTCTATCAGATAACATGTCTCTTGAGCTTCTGAGCCATTTTGAGTTTTATGACATACAGACTGCCCCCGGCTTAGACCAGCGAGTGAGATCATTAATAGGCACATCACTCACACCAAAGCCGAGAAGAATTCTATTATAGACTGCTCCAAGTGCTGCTCTGTGTGGCTGGGGCATCAGGCCATTGTAAGGAGCCGCTTGTACCTCTTTTGTGACTTTGTGTCACGGCCCACAGTTATAAATGCACCTGAATACAATGAGGCTTCTGTATGAGGCATGTTCTGGCTGGAAAAGGCGTTGCATTATCCTCCTGTTTCCGTTTGTCTTCAAACGGAGAGGAAGCCATCCATCCAGCTGCACTGACTTGTCACACAAAGTCTTTTCCAGTGAAGTGCATTCAGAGTACATTACTACATTTTAGTCTTCAAAGAGTGTGTTTCATTCTTATTTCAGGGACTGTAAAAACTATAAGAAATCAGATGGTTAGGTAGAGATGAAGCTCTGTCCACTCCAGTAAAAATGCATCAGTTTAAGCAGAACTGTGAAGCTTTAACTTGGGAAAAAGGGTGAAAAAATTGTGTCAGCTGGGCTGCCATTGACCCCCAATAGGATGCTGACCTCACCTTTCTGCTTGTGCTGCTACTGGCCTGTATTATTCACCAATCCACAGTTCCCAAGGAAGAAGCCCTCTGAGCATCAAACCAGTAGCATGGAAAATTCATGAGTTACTCTAAAGCTTGCCAAAAAATTGAGGAAGAAACCTGCTGTGCTCAGGATAAAGCTCATTGGTCAGTTAATGGCCTGTGCTTGAATCCTAGCTGCACTGGTTCTGTGGCTTCTCAGATCAGTAACCCTGCAGCAGAGATGAACCCACCCTGCTATTTGTTGTGTTTTATCCCCACTACCACTTGAAAGCTCCAGAAAAAAAACCCAAATCAAACGCAAACTACGATTTACATGCTGGCAACTCAACCAGAGACTAACTGTTATTTAAACTGTGATAGGAAGAACACTTAATATAGGAAGTTTATTGAGGTTGGATGGAGGAGAGAAAAGAACATTAGAGATACTGTCTTTTAAGATACTTTGCAAGCTCTCTAGCCTTTTAGTTTCCTTTGATTGTAGCAGGAGTCATGCAGCTAAATCTTTCCACAGTGCTTTATAAAGTTACTCTACTGGATTTAGACAGAGCTTTCCATGGCTTTTCTGACATTAGCTGGCAGTTGTCAGTAATTTTTTTTTTTTCTACAGGAAACTTCCATCACCTTCTCCTGGGTGTTTCTTTTCTATATGTGTGTGGTTTTTTTTAATTTTTGAGTTGATACTGTAGTGACTAATAACTTGGTAAAAGCCTTCCTTGGCTGATTTTTTCTAATATTGTTGGCTATTTTTGGCTCTTTAATCTGTTCAGTTCATGTCTTGCAAATCCAGGAGAGATTTCCAGCTTCACTTTGTCTTATTATAGAAGGCAGATTAGTATTAGATTATAGAGCTGTTGATAGAACAGGTCAGGAATCACTACAAAAAACCACAAAGGAGTAGGAAAGGAAACCAGGCTGTGTTATTTAGAAATTAAGAACTTAGAATATACTGGATGATGCTAGAAGCATAAGAAAATCAAGTTACCATTTAATAGGAAATACATATTGTACGTATTTCCAGAGCAGAGGATCCCACAGTTCTGGTCAGAGTCATGAGAAATTCTGCAATCTCTTTACCTATCTTATTGACAGGCTAAGAGATGGAGGGGAGGCAGTTATGAGTAGTGTGGTAAATATTTCAGGTTTTTTTCTTTCTTATTTTCCTAATTACCATAGGAATTAGGATCTGCAGTTACTGCTTGTATCTGATAGTGATGTTAATAATCCATCCAAAAATGAAGAGTCTCTCAGATGCTCTCTTTCTGAAAGGTAACTGCATTTAAGTCCCATGAGTATGTCAAAATAGCTCCCAGTATAACTTAGTAATCTGAATAGATAAAGCCATCCTCTATCTGTAGGTATCAACGCCAGGGCTCACATGCCTGGATTAGCACTTGCTAGTGACATGGACACCACAGCAATCATCCTAGAAAAAACCTGATGTCTCTGGAATAACGGGTAAACTCCTAGCTGTTTATATTTTGCTGAAACAAGGTTTGGTAATAAGCAGAACATGTAAGAGGGCATAGCTGATAGCATTCTGGTTTGGCAATAGATATAGCCAGCTAATTAGAGAAACAAGATAATGATGTTGGTTATGGCAGGCTGGGAGAAGATTGGAAAACTAGTAGTGACACGTCGTATGTTTTGACTTAAAGGCAACAGGTTGGAAACAGAGTTGAAAACACATTGTTTAAAATTTCTTGGTGTCAATCAGAGTTTTTTAATGCTCCTGTGAAGCAAAATAAATTTTTAAAATCAGGGTAAAGAAGACATCCAATTCATTTTATATAAAATGAAGTAAATGCTACACCCAGAGCAAGAGTTAGAGAAATTCAACTTCCAGCACAGAGAGAGTTAATATGAGACCTTAAGTGATGGCTCTCTCCTGGTCAAGAGTCATGAAATAAGGATATCTTCAGTACTTCCCAACAAAGACAAATACTTCTGTACGTGAGTTGAACATCTTGTTTTCTGCATTACCATATCCAAACTCTCATTTATGTATCTAAATCCCTACTGACTCTTAATTTAGGATCCTAAAAAAGAGGTAGACACCTGCCAAGTTTCAGGTCTGGGCTCACTCTGATCTATCCACACACAATACCAATATTTAACTGAAATAGAGAATGGATGTAGGAAAGGGAGGGTACATATGTAGTACACATGTATGCACATACATGTGATCAGCCCACTTTACTTCAGGCCTCAGCTGAGGCATATTTTATCTCTGTGTTTCCGCACTTAAGCTTTTATTCACAGGGCCAAATTCCACAGCATCAGTAAATAATTTCAGTCAGGCAGGTAGAAGCCTGAGGGAGGGCACAGGAAGCCATTGAAAAAGAGGAGAGGATCTGGCAGCTACTGTAATTGCAGTGGCAGGCAGAGAGAAAGACATGTCTAACCACAGAGCAAGCTGACTGTCTTGCTCTTGACTGACCGTTACAGTGAAGGAAGACCCAACAATAAATGGTACCATCACAAAATTTTCTTCAGAGTAGTTTCAGGCAGATTTGGAAGCAAATATTGAAAAAGAGAATGGCAGGTGCCTTTGTGGAAGCAAATAAATGATTTTTATTTTGCTGGGTTTTTTGCCTTACAGTAGCTCCATGTTTGCTTGGCACAGGAGTGTAAATGTTGATATATCGGGCTTGAACAAAGGCCTGTCTTATCCAGCACCCATTCTCTGCTGACAGTGGTCAGTGCATGCTCAGTGTCTGCAAAAGGCATATACAAGGAAAACCATCCCCTGATGCATTCTTACAGCTTCCAGCAGGCAGAGACTTAGACACTTTCTCAATGTTCTTGGCCTCCACAGGCATTTGATTGATTTGCAGTGTTTTGGTCCAGAGATTGCTTCCTTGGAGGGGAAAGTTTGGGGCCCCCTTTTGTTTGGGCCCCCCAAACAAAAATGTTTGGGCATTTTCTTTTGTTTCAGAATAAGAGAGGAAACAACCTGGGGTCTGAGCTTCTGCCCAGGTGTCTTGCCAGTTGAAATCTCAGTTTGCTTGTCATTTTCAGTTGTGCAGATGATTTGATGATGGACAAATGGGGAAGTTCAAGTTTTTTTTTTTAGTGTGGTAAATAAAATGGAATATATTCCACATGGACTCTGTCATTATCACTTACTATAATTAGTGATAATTTGGAAAAACAACTGGTTAAAACTTGCACTAATATCTGTGTTAAGCCTTCCGATCAACTTTTGATATGTCATTTTTTCTAACATTTTGAAGCTGAATATCATGAGTGGACTTCTTGAATAAATGAAGATAAATTATAAATGGATCTGAATGTATTTATATGCGTACATACATATGCATATCTCTAAAGAGACAGAGAATGTACTCTTCCAGCTTGGAATTTTTAGTATTTTAATATTCAGGAGCTGTTTAAAAATGAACAAGACCTAGTTTGGGGTTTGAGATTTCAACCTAATTGAAGTGTCATCCTTTTCGTTTTTAAGAATCATTGATGTGTGACCTGCAGTACAGTTGCAGCTAAGTTTAACTGGTTAGAAATCATTAGCCCCAGTACTTCTGTAATTATTGGCATGAAAAAACATATTATTTACCCTGCAGTATCACAATGGTTTCCTTCAGAAAAATTAGAGTATTATTTTACTTAAAATAAAGTACCAGTCTTCCCTTTTTGTTTGTGATCGCTCTATAGCAGTCCCTATCAGTTTGAGACAAATGGGATGGCATCTGTACAAACTGAAACAGGAGTACGTCCTTTGGCATCATTTGTCTCCCTAGAACTGGCCTTCATTCAGCAGGCTTAGTATTCTATGATTTAATGTGAAAGCTGTACAAGTTGGCCAGATCCTGAAGCCTTGTTGGTTTCTCAGGCATTATTAATAGCTTTCTTTGTAGGTTCTTATCCACATGACTTGCTTTTAATGAACTTCAGATACCCATTCTGCTCATGTCAGTCTCCCTGACTAAAGAAATACTAGAGTTTCAACTACAGAGAATCTTCCAGAAAAAAGGAATGAAGCTGAAGGAGATTTTTAAAAAACACTCTGAAGAAAGTAGATTGATGAATTTGGCACTGGGGAACAAAAGGAGGACCTTGAAATATTACTGTTACAGATTAGCCCTAGAGCTATGTTCTAGCATCTGCAAAGCTTAAAGCTGCAGACATTTATTTCAGCACTCCTTACTACGGTAAGAGTTCACTAAATGGTCAAAAAGACCCTGAGGAAAAACTGATCTTAGAAATAGACCCCTAGCCACAGACATGACTGTATCTGTTAGTCTTACAGGTATAGCACTGACAATGCCATTTTACCCACCATTCATATTCAGGGTCACAGATCTCCTTGACCAGAGAGATTAATATTCATATTCACATATCTATAGATACAGAATTAGGCTTAAAATTGCATGAGTGAGGCTGAATTCCAGATGTTGTGTAATTTACCAAGAATGGTACCTTTTGGTGCTGTACGTGTGCAGCTGTAATTCACAATGCTGAAATTGACTTCAGATATTGTTTGAGTTCAGCTGAAAGGATTGTCTAACAATAGACAGTTTGGCCATTTGGGAGTCAGTCACCATGGAAACTGGATAAATTTCAATGTGTTCCTTCAATGTGTTCCTTCAATGTGTTGCTCAGAGATTGTCTGGATGTTATCTACTATCATGAAGGCCATCTTTGGTCATCATC
This sequence comes from Oreocharis arfaki, assembly GCA_013398015.1. Taxonomy (NCBI): domain Eukaryota; kingdom Metazoa; phylum Chordata; class Aves; order Passeriformes; family Paramythiidae; genus Oreocharis; species Oreocharis arfaki. The sequence goes on from VZRR01008226.1 coordinate 269,542, forward strand.
TTTGTAAATAAAAGGACTGTGAAAAGAGTGTCTGTAGTTTCCTCGGTAGTTTAAACAATGTCACTTGCCATGCTTTACATGCCTCTATCTTTCAGCATTGTCTAATTAGTTACTTTATTAGATGATTTTGGAAATTCTTGAAAAGCTCTATCATCTCCATGCCATAGTTGAGCAGTATGAAGTTTAGGGGGACATGGCATTTGGGTTAAGGAAGTCCCCAGATTCAGACAGACAGATGGCAAGAACTCCTGTGAGAGCAGGAAGTGTCTCTGAGCCTCATCTTTCCCACATTTTCACAGTCTTGATGTTGTTTCCTTCTCTGTCAATATCCAGCTCCTGCTAGTTCTGTCCTGGGACATATAAAGCTGAGAGCAGCCTTGCCTGGTGGAGCTGCCATGGCCTGCGACCCTGTGCTGGGCCGTGTGCAAGTACTGGGCTGACAATCTCCAGGCTAGTCTGTTCTACACCAGCACTGACCCTCTCTTGACATATCTGTCTCTCTCCCTCCATCTCTCTGGTCAAGTGTTTAGCCACAATTTCTGATGCTTCTCCCCTCTTGTAATGATTTTACCTCTTCTGCGGATAATCTGTCTCGTTCTTTTTTTACTCCATTAAAAATGCAATGGTTAAAATAATTTCCTTTGCCTGTGACTTTCACTTAGTCATTACTCTTTGAACTGGCATCTTCTAGATAAGATTTCAGGTTAGACTCCTCATTTCCAAGGTTTCTACCCAATCTCAGCTTTCATTACCCATCTGTCTTCTACTCCACTGTTCTTCTGACTGTTTCAATCTAGCTCTGGTCATGTCTTCCCCCGTGAAGTCCTATACTATCAGTAATTAAAGGCAATGAAACCATGTTTTCCCTGCCATTCACTGAATCTAAAGATCTGGCATTTGGTCTGCCAAGAGTTTACTGTAACTCAGCTAGGTGAGAGAAAAGAAATCTGCTTTTGCTCGTGGTCACAGACAGTGGCAGAACTGACAGGCCATTATGCTCAACTCTTTTCAGGAGTTGATGTCTTTGATCACTCCCTTGTGGCTACCATCCAGAGTCAAACTGATAGATTCTTTGAAAAACAGAGCAGAAAACCTGGCTACGGTTTGCCCAATTTAATCCAAAGCACTGGGGCTGTGATGGGACCACGACTCTACTAAAGAGAAAGGAAAATTACTGCAACATATGATAAGGTTTTCAGAGTGGGAGAAAATGTAGGAGGAAGCATGGAAATAGGCCAGTTATTCACACACCCATATTTCCCATGAGAGATGAGACATAGAAAATTGTTTAAAATAATCTGTAATTTTTTACTTCTCTGACTTCTTATGCACCTTTACTTCTTCTATTTTTAATGGCTGGTTTCAGGGTTTGATCTCTATTAGGGTGCAATTGAGGATCTCTCAATTTACTGCTCTTTTAACTCGTGACTACAAGCAGAGAAAGAACACCTTGGAAAAGTCCATACCAAGTGGTATTGGTATTGTGCAGTTAAGTGGTAAGTGGTAGAACGTAGGGTTCTCCTCTTCCAAAAATAAATCTCTGCCATAAACATATACATAAAATCAGTGATGGCCTCCTCTTGCTACTTCTGTTGTCCTGCAGGAAAAAAGCTTTTTTCAAAACTGGTCATAAACAGCCTGCAAAAGAAGCGCTTTTGCATGCATATTTGTGCATGTATGCGTGTCTCTGTGTCCAAATATACCTTTAATCATTGAGCTGTTCATTGTGTTTACCATGAAAGAACCTGAGCTCATTATCTAATTAAAAAACCTTTTTCTTCCTCCATCAAAACCACATGGATCTTTTTTGCATGAGGCTTTTTACTCCCCACCCTGGATGTTTCTGTAAGAGTAGCTGTGGAAAAGAATTTCTGTCATTTTGTATTGATGACTAAAGGGTTAGCACTAGGGGAAAAAAAGGCGGGGGGGGGGAATTATCTTGGTAGGCTTACACTACTCAGTTGACATAACAGCTACTTGGGTGGTATAAGGTTTCTGGGATGTATATGACCGTTTAATGCTTTTCCTTGCCAAAACATCTGGAATCAAAAATGCAGTTGTTAGACAGCCACACATGTTAACAAAACAGCCGGACAGAGAAAACAGGCTGAAGGAAAAAGAAAAACTATGATAAGGCATCGTTGTTACCATTGCAAAATTAGACATTTGAGGTTGTACTTCAAAGCAAGTATTTTTATTATAGCATACTTGAATGATTTGATTTATTGTGCATCAGAGCAAGACTGTAGCAGATCCCCCTGCCTAACAGGGGAAAATACATTCATTGTCCAAGAAAGCCATATGCTAAGTGATTTCAAAAGCAGAGTGTAGATAAGAAGAGAATCTTGTTCCTCCCTGCAGCACCTCTCATTACACACACAAAGCGCCAGGAGAGGCTGCTTTTAGGACCACAACTATGATTTCTGCTGATACGATAACATTTTGGACTTGAAAGCAAGTAAAAGATATCATGGTTTTCACTGCAGGGCAATAAAAATGAGTGCAAAAGATAATGCCTCTGGCATCCACAGGGGTGATTTTACCCCTGGAGGTAAGCAGAAAAGATGGCTTTCTCTCCCGTTAGTACTGACCCATATTGTATGTAGACGGATAATCACAGAGCCAGTCTTCACCACACCATAATAGACTGGCTTTGTGAGGACCCCAACACATGTTCTGCATCCAGTCAGCCCTGTCACTCCTAAAATGACTGGCAAGCTCAGTGACTGTGCTTCACACAGAGCTTCCATGTCCAAACGTTTGCTGAAATGAGGGAAAATGCAGACAGTGGGCTTTGAAGAGATTGAGCTCTAGAATCTTGCCTTCACTGCTTTCAAAATCTCATCACTTGGCAACTTTAATCCTTCAAGTGTAATCTTTAAAAATGTTTGGAAAATGTTCTTAAACATGTTTCTGAATCCCTTTGGATAGTGGAAACATTTTAATAAGATTAAATGTGGGGAAAGCTGGCACAAAAACTGTTTGAACAAGTGTGCTTGTGATTTCTTTTCCTAAGGTAAGTACACCTAAGATTAAGAGACTTAACAACTGTGCTGGTGAGTTCTGGGTGTTGTTTGTTTGAGAATATGAGTCTGCTGCTTGCAAAGACAGAAACTTTGGAAGATTGAAAAACTGGGATCTGAAATAAAATGAGCTGAGAGAAATTAAAAAAAAATAAGTGGTGCCGTAGAGGAAGCCTGGGGCAGAACACATTTTCTGAAGGCCAGCACAGGAGAGCTGGGATGCTCTCCTTCATTCTCTCCTTCCGCTCTGACACCCTCTGACCTTTGGATGAATCAATTAGCTTCTCTCTACTTCACTTAACATTTTTTTAAAAGGTGACTTCCTGCTTCACAGCAGGGACAGGAGAGAAAAGGAGATGGAAAATGAGCTTTAATTATTTTTCAAAGAAACAAAACCTGATCCTCGGAGAAAAGTGCCTTTGTTTGAAAAGTATTATTATAATACCAAGGAAAATGAATGATAGCTTAGAATATTAATTTTTATCCCAAATTAGAATAGAGCAAAAAAGCCCCTTGCTCCAATCGCTGCCCAGAAAGACGTTCCTCTGCCTAGGTTTCTGTCTCTGCAGAGAGAGTGAGAGAGCAAACAGCACGTGAAAGTTTAGCCCAGCTGGTGCTTGTGGTGCTTAGGGAGACTTGGAAACTACTTCAACAGCCCTGGTGAGAGAGAGCCTGTCCAGGAAGAAAGAACAGAGAGCTCCACACTTCAAAACACACAGAGCTGGCAGGACAAAGACAAGTGCCTTTTTTGTTTTTTTTTTTTCTCCTTGAATGCTAGAAATTTCTTCAACTTCCACATTGTCAGAAGTATCAAAAGGTCACTAGCATATCTCATGTTACTGGGGAGGGATAGATGGGTACTGATCAGCTTCGGGGTGGTATGTTTGTAAAATCTGACCTTCAGTTTCAAAAATCAAAGGCATTCTTCCCAGCCCATGCATCAGAGAGAGATTTCCTTCGAGTCAAAAGTTTCATCCTAAGCCAAGAGGACCTGTGAGGGACTGTTTTATTGCAAGGAGGACAGGGAGAAAAAGCAGGTGATTTATTTAAGTATCAGGCAGTCAGTCTCCCAGAAGAGAGAGCCTATCTTAGCCTCCACATTCTCAGCTAATGAATGAGCCTGGGAAACTGGAGCAAGATCAAAGTTTCTTTATGACAAAATTGCTGACATTCCTGAAATAGCTGAGTTCCTCTATTCACACTGAGTATGAATCAAGTTCACTGACACACAGAGCGCTCACAATGGGACCGTCAGCTTCATTGTTACCTTGACTCTCAGCTTATTGCCCTGCCTGACCTCTGCCTAAAGCAGTTAAGAAATTACTACTCCTTCACCCATTGTGCTCTTCCACATGAAGATGTCAAAGTTCAAGATGTGTAACCACAAAATAAGGGGAAACTTTCAAGATGCCATCTTAAGAATATGGGGTACAATGTTTAGGTTGCTGTAGCATGACCGGGTAAATGATCTTAAAAGAAAAAACAGCCGTGGAGGACTTCCAAATCTAATGTGTTCTCCAACACAGGTGTGTCAGCAAAGTGAGGCTAATTTCTGAAAGGGATTGATACTAATCCTAAATCTGTTTCATATAAGAAGCTGCAAGGTGATACATGACCCCCTTCGAAACAGGAAACTGTCCCTGGTCCCAGTCAGTGGTCCTATAGTCTGACATGTTAATGGGGTTCAACCTAAGATCTCTGTGAGTGGATTCAAGATCAGACTAAGGCTTGAAAACGTCACACATGTAAAAGAGTAAAAGATATATGGCCAACTATAAGATATTTGCGTAATTCCTTCTATTGCTTTTTGAAAATAATTCTGAAAAGTGTATTCTATTTAAAAGTAATTAAGGTATAACTTTGACTGTTGATAGCAAACATTTGAATTTCCTGATGTTTAGGGATTATGAAAGTTTTGCAAAACAGATATAAAGAAAAACTGCACCTAACTGAAGGGCTTTCCAATGTGCTGATAGTCTGGGAATATGAATCTGAGCTAGTCTGTCCCAGGCCAGCAAGGCTTGCTGGATAGCACACTTGGTTGATATTAGGACTAATATCCAACAATGGCGCATGCCTTAATGACTCAGAAAATTAGCAGTTAATTTTAATAGGTCTCTTGAGAGTGGTAGCAGCAACACAACTGGCCCAATTCTCTTCTGGATCTCAGAAGCAGTATGTGTGAGCAGGACATACCTTTCTAGCTGCTGAAGAACTTCCTCCCCAGTACATCTGATTCTTCCTCAATAGGGGAACAAAACTTTGCAAATTCAATCTGAGCAAATTTACTTCCAGCTGACAGCTGACTTATTATCTACATGTAAAAATGACTATCTTAATTAAACAGGTGCTAAAGTGCTTAGTATTTTTAAGGGATATGTTCTCATTAGAAAAAATTCCACACTGCAAATCTGCTTCAGGAACAAACTTGTAAATTGGGACCTCAGAAGCTGTGATTAGTCTCACAAGTGCTCTCTCAGTCCACCTCCCATTTACCTTTCTCTTGGCACTTGTCACACAAGGAAAGTAGAATTGTATTAAAAGCGTCTTGCCATGTCACTTTGTCAGTCCAAACCCAACTGAACAAAGACGTGACTTTCCTTTTATCCCCAAGTATTGCTCACAGGCAATTTCTTCCAAAACCTTTGCCAAGCATTGTGGACAGGAGACCTTTCTTACATTCAGTCATGCTTCATGCAGTGTGCAACTATTTCAAAAGTTCTGTTGAGTTTGTAACTCATTAAACCTCCAGAGGTTAATGGAGTGGCTTTTAGTGTGTGGTGCTCTGCGTTTGTACAGGCATAAATAAGTCTTATCACTAACACCCTCTACCTGGCCTCAGACTTCATTGCTAGAAAGTATTACTTACCTGGTGCACTCCAAGGTCTGGTAAATGTAACCCACATTGTTTGTTCCACATCAGGGCAGGTGAGATGCCATGATGCTCTCTCTAATGCTGAGACAGGGTGCTGTGGAAAATCTACTGTGACAGTTCTCACCTGTGTTGCTATAATAGCACTTGGTGGCACAACTAATGTAGATGATGGTGTTAGCTTTCATCCTTTTATCATTATCCTATGATGACTTTACATATCTCCTATTGCCATGGGCAGCAAGGCATATCCCAGGACAGTTAGAAAAATACTAATTAGTGCTTTAAGTGACTTGAAGGTGGCTGTGAGGTATACCTTTGAGAGACTGAAATCTCACTCGGCAAAAGACCCACAAGAGGTATTCTGATCTTGCCTTGAAAGAAAGTTGTCTGCTGTGTGCTGCACAGCATCTGCATGCACCACAGGGCCCTGAGCCCTGTCTGGCAAGGGTACAGATGCTGGCAGGGCAGATCATGCACTAGGTGAATTATTCACTCCTACAGAGCATATTCATGAGCAATGGTGCAGAGGTACTGACCTCCTTGTTGGCTGTGAACCTGCAATATCGGCCTCCTGAGATTCATCTTTTTAGAGGAAATGCCTGTGTCTTGGCACTGATAGAGGTGGCTGCAAGGGGAGTGAAATGACAGGCAATTACTGCTCACTGCTCTGTTGTCATAGCAGTGAAGCTAATACAATGCTCATTTTTTCTCTTCTCCCTCCACTTTTGATCAGTAACCTGTGCCACCTAGGAGGTTTTAGGGGTGATAAATCCCTTCCTGCCATGTGCCTTGCCACACTAATGCATGGAAACAGGGATGCCCCAGAGCTAGTCAGCATTTGCTGTGTCACATTAAATTTCTCACTTTAGAAAGGGTTTTGGTCCCAAGCTGCATTGAACAGTTGAGATGATGAGGAGGTTGGGGGTTATTTATGGCAGGGTCCTACAGAAGGCATCAAAATACATCCTATGAAAAGATTTCTTGTTTGCTGTGTATTTTCTGTGAGTATCCTCTTAAGGAATAGGGTCCTCTTATATTTCTCTGTACAGTAGCCAGCCCAAAGACATCCTAATCATGTCTGAGACCTCTGTGTGTACTTGTCCTACAAACATAGAAGCAGGAGTTTGGGAAATATGAGGAGGGTGATATTTGTAAATCACGCATGCTGCTTTCTAGGTAGGCGCCAACATTTTTACATGCCCTGAGTGTTACAATAATGATTTCGTAAGTCATTATCTTGAAGACCTGATGCATGAATAGTAAAAGGAAATTTTTTATCAAAGCAGCAGGACTTTCAAAATCTTTGGTGATAGAAGGAAATTCCCAGCCTGTGAAATCTGAGCAGGATAGACAGCAATTTCCATTTTAGAGAGCTAGGTGACACTAATTGTTTCAGCAAAGAATAATTCTCTTCCCAGCAATTGATACAAGTTAGAAAGATACGTTCTATGGCAGCTATGGTATGTTACTCTGTTATCACAAGAATTTCCTAAAGTGAAATATGTAGTCGTGGGATGCAGATAGGTCTATTTGGGAATAGTCTTTATGAGAAGGCTTGTGTTCAGATCCCAATCCAACAGCCCCAATGCCTGGGAGAGCCTCTCAGTGCACTGCTGAATGGCACCTCACAGCACACAGGGTATAAGCAGACCAAAGGATTTGTGTACGTCAGCTAAGCATGTTTGTTGGAGAAGAGTGATCTGTGATTCATAAGATGCTGTGTATGGGGTGTCATGCTGATCCTACGCATAATGGCTTTCATGACTTTTGTGAGATATTCCTTACAAGTGTCTTTTCTTATAATGGAAGCACATGCTTTTGGAATGACAGCTATTTCCATAGAGTAACCCTCTACTGAGTCCTTCCCAAAGACTCCCCAGCTGTGCAGTGCAAACACTGGCGTTCAGCTGCATTGATGGTCTCTGATACCCCACTAGGCCTACAAGTGAAGCATACTGCGATCACTCTCCCATGGCAAGATACAACATGGGACTTCAAGGGCTCCTCTATGGAACAAAACTTTTTTCAAGTGTTGAAAGACACTTGAGAGGATATTCAAAACAATCCTAGCACTGTCTTGAAATTCATATCCCACTGCATTACATCAGTCTTTCAAAGAATGGTATCATTTTTACTTTTTCAGGTTGAAATAAGCCAATGCTGTAATTCAGAGTCTGATCTAAAGCTCATTGAGATGAAGACTCTGTTGCTTTTTTATAACCTCAGTAGGCTTTTCGCTCCTACTCAGATGCCATTTTCTCCTTTTAGTGGCTCTGTATGTGTCTCAGCGTCAATTCGCCTTCACACACCTTTGCATCAATCCGTCTTCTGTCACAAACATGGCCCTGCACTGGAAAAGGAGGATCATCTCTCTTTATATTCAGATTCCATTTTTTTAAACTTCTGTTTCAATCCCACAATTAGCTTTATGCAGGCAGACTTTTGCATCACTAATTCTACTGATGAAAAAAAGGGATTTGCATGCTAGGAAAACTATCAAGGCTTTTCCTACACTTTCTATACTTAGCTAGGGCAAGCAGTGTGGACTTTGATTGCAAACAATTTTGCATGTGAATAATTCCACCTATATCCAAAGTTTAACTGATTTTAATGGTGCAACTGCTAGGTAAAGCCCTGCTACAAATGTTCCTCATGGACAGAGCTCCATGGATCTTAACATGTGCTATGGAAAATGATGAGAGTCTTCATTTAGGGACAAGTATGTAGAACTGCATCTTTTTTGTGCTCTTGTGTTTGCAGAGGCTAGGCCCTCACTCTGATATAGTTTTGGGGTTTTTTAATGAGCATTACTATGCTGATATCCAGAGCAGAAATTTGTCGCAGTTGAGGTGGACACGCGACACACACTAATTCTAACATAAAGTGCAGGCAAAAAGCGTTTGTTCTAAGAGCTAGTGTCATATATATACACTTTTGTATGTTTATCATTTGTGTTAGTTGTCCATTGGTTGCTCAACTACTACAGTAGATTTATTGACTATTTTAACTACACCATACTATTATTAGTTATCTTAACATAGACATCCCAAGAATACAAACAAAATGCCAGCTGCAGCTGTGTTGCTGTTTACTCCCTCTATTGTTTTGAATTTCTTGCTTCTCTTGACTAGATTTCTCACAGGTAGAAATGGGCTGTGCTGAGACCAATGTCGGACTCAGACTCAGACAGGCTTTCTGACCTGCTGTTAATTCCCACAGAAATTCAGTAAATGTAGCTCAGATTTAAATGCATCATTTTACACGTGAATCTCAGGGACAAACTGCTGCTTGTTCAGTGCTATTGAGCATTCAGAGATGCAAGGAGACGGAGCAGCTGAGGCTGGAGTACAGCCTGCCAGGAAGAGGGCGGTACTCCCTACCTGGGCTTGTACTGGAGTCAGTAGCAGTGTCTCCCTGGTGCTCTGCTTCAAGAACACTGCACATTCAAGCATGGGATTATTGAACAGGACTGTGGAGATGATGTTACTTTCTGTGGAACAGAAGGCTGTGTCAAATTCGGTGGCTTTGTTTCAGGAGAGCACTGAAATTTAGGAAATTTAGGAGTGGATCACAAAAGAAAAGATGCCTTAAGGTCTGGCAGACTTGCCTTGTGGAGAAAAATGTAGGCAAGTCTACTTAGAACATCAAGAAGAGGGAGAAGATTAAGAGGTGACTTATTGCAGTTGATGCAAACCTACACAAAAAACCAATTTTCAGATAGGAGAGAGAGGTCTTTAATCTAGTAGATAACAACATAACAAAATTTGATGGCACAGGTGGCTGCTGCTGGACAAATTCACAGAGATACCCATGAGAGCAGTTGACTGCTGGTCCTGTTTATCTGGGAACATGAGCTTCTTCAAAGCTGTTAATTGAAGAATATGTTGCATTGCAGAAATTATTTTGTATTTCAGCCACAAGATATGGACTTGACAGAGGAATTATTCTTGAAAAGGAAGTATTCTTGGACTACACTGATCAGACCAAGCAGGATAATCTTGTCTTTTCCAGGCCTGAAATCCTCAAAATTTGTGAAAATTGATAAGGAGTATAATAAACTATTTTTTTTCCCTTTCCATTTGACAGATCCACCAATGTGATACAGAGCACTAGATTCCACTGTGCTGGATGGCAGATATTTTCTATTCTACCAGCTTCAGTAAAGACTTACTGAAACAAAACCCAGCCCCTTGAACACAAAAACTGCTGACATTTTCTATTAGCTCTCCTTATGGAACTAGCACAGCATTTTGCCTGCGGCTTTTTCCCACTTTGCCCACTTATTAGAAAGAGACACTATCACTTCTCACAGCCTTTCTCTCAATTATCATTTTTCTTGAGGCAAAGCTTGTAACCCGGGCTCTGTTCTCCTCTGGGACAGATGTGAAATTGGGGACTATGGTGCAAGTTATTTTTAGATACTGGATGATACATCTGCATAAACAGGGCAGAAAATCCGCAAATTAAAAATACCTTTAGATTAGTTCTGAAGCAACCAATTGAGAAGTGATCTAAGTTTTGAGGCAAGAATTTTCATGGGAGTTATATTGTATTTGTTACTAAAGTGTTGATCATGTCTGTGTCTGCCGAAATACTTCAAAGAGTGTCTTGGTTTGAAAGACAGGCGTCTGTTTAAGTGAGGCAGAAACCCCCTTTGAAATGGGAAATGCAGCCCCCCTCCCTCCGGATTATTATAACTTTGAAATTAAGGGGCTTTCAGGCAAGGATATGAGAAATAGGAATAACAGTTCTTTACTAATTTATATATATAGAAAACAAAACAAAACAATGAACAGCAATGACTATGGCAGTTATTACAAAACAGCACAGTCACCCAGTGCAGCCTTCTCGGCTGCCAGGCAGCTTCTCCTCCTGGAGCAGCGCTGGTCACAGCCAGCAGCTTCCCCTCCTGGAGCAGTGCTGGTCACAGCCGGCAGCTTCTCCTCTTGAAGCAGTGCTGGTCACAGCCGGCAGCTTCTCCTCCTGGAGCAG
>VZRR01008226.1:280528-364162 GCA_013398015.1 Oreocharis arfaki
AGTCCTTTGGCAAGGCACAAATGCTCCCATTAACAGAAGATGGTCCAGAGGGAGGAGGCAAAGAAACACTGCCCCACCTGGTTTCACAGCTCATGAAGATGGTAATAGAATATACTGCAACCCAGGACAAAGAGACATCTGCTGCTGCCTGTTATGGCTGCTTGGGTCATCTCAGTTAACTTGCTCCATAGGTAAAGGATGTGCCTGTGATCTAGCTCAATGAAATTTTTCTATTTTATAGGGGAAAAAAATTATATATATGTATGTATGTATGTATATATATGTGAGTGTATAAAAATACATATGTATGTATGTATATGTTTTCCATGCTGATTTTTACCAGGTATAGATGTAGGAAATCAACTGTGGGGAAAGGATCATGTGATTTTTGAAGGCCTACCAGCTGATCCATCTTTGCTTCTGCGCTCTTGTTGCTATGCACAAATGACAGGAAAATATGTCTATGGGGCACGGTTAGGGAAAGAGAAAGAGAAAGGAAATTTGTGCAGCTCTGTCCTGGCAGAATGCAAAACTGGTAAAAGAGAGTGAGGGTGAGCAGGAACTTAAACTGGTATGTCTGAACTAGCATTTCACAGCATGTGTATTCAGCTGCAAGACACCTGACTTTGTAGGAATGTCTGTAGAACATGGCATTTTTGTCTGGTTCAGTATAAGATAAGAGAATACATGCTTTAATTTGCAGGGAAACAGCATTTTGTTCTCTTGTCACCTTTATTATTTATCCATAGGATGAATTATTAATACAATTATGACGGTGTTTTGAGCGTTGTAATAAATGGGGAAAAAAGTATTGTTGTTGAAACAAGAAATAAGCATTTGCAAATACATAGCAGGCTTTGCCCACAAGTACAGAAATATGCAGTATATTGGGTGTGAGGTCACCAGGTCCTTGTAGCACTCAGATTTCTCACTACAGTGCAGTGGAGGAAAAACCTTGTCCTCTAAAACTAGTTTTCTTCCTGATACACCTGTAAGGTTAAACATTTTTGTGTTGAGTGGCCAGGTATTGTGATGGGATAGCTTCTCTGCAGTGCTGAGGATGTGGAACCTTTCCTTACCATGGAGTTAAAATAATAATTTTCAAAATGAGACACTGAGTGGGGAGGGACAGTCTCAGAAGAAGCCTCTGCTGCCTGATTCCAGTTAAGAAGAACATGATTAAAGTAAGTGTGGGAGGCCTGGGGCTCCCTGGCTATGGGGAAACTGTGAACAAACCATGTTGCCAGAAGTAAAATAAACAAAGGAAATCCCCTGAACAGAGAACAATGTTCTTAACAAATAGAGCAGACTTGCTGTAAATTTTGAGGCAAGCTGGCTTGGGCTGCTTTACTCTATGTTTATAATAAAGACAACAGAAAAAAAAAATCTAGTGGGGCATAAGGAAGTATCAGGCCTTGGTGTCATACAGAAAATATACTTGCTGAATAGCAGGGATCAAAACACCAGAGGAAGAATATGAGGATGTTTTCAGAGAAATATTCTAAGATTCATGCACTAGCAACTCTCAATCTTAAGCAAAGCTGAAAATCCTCGTTATTCTTTTAATTTATATTGTATTTTCAGTATTATACTGATAACGGGGGTGTTTTTTTGAAGAATGTGACACCTTTTTAGCAAGTGTTTTGCCTAGTGATGACAACCTCAGTAGATTTACAGAAAATAAAGATTGGAAATAATTGTGCTAATTATTGCCATTTTTATAAGCTCTGTAATACAACAACTTGCAAGAAATTTTAAGACAGAATCAAACTATTTTGTATGTCTGAATGGGCCTATTTTTTGCAAGCCTAGATTTCCTTCCTTTTCCCTGAAAAAAATAATATGAAAACACACTGTGAAGATTATTTGAGAGGGATTCTTCACACTCTTTGAGTTGCTCAGAATGTCCTTATGTCTCTTTTGTTTCCATTTGCAATGCCTCTTGTAGCCAATAAAAGTCGTTTCAAAACCACTTGTCAATAGAACTAAATTTAAGCAAGCATTGTAGAAGTATGAAGTAGAAATCCAGTTCCAGATTATGAGTATATGCAGAAGAAAGCTCATTGGAAAAGTTCTGCCTATCTAGTCAGAGCACAGAAAGAAACAATGTGGCTTAGGAAACTGAGTCCTTAATATATTCAGTGTTCGTGTCTAACAGCTGGCTTACCCTGTAGGGTGAGATTTGACTTACAGAAGTGCTCTGAAAGTATTTTCAAGCAGTGTCTAAGTTCTAGAAGTCCATGATGAAAAGAGACTTTTAAAATGACGTCATTATTTGCTTGTCAAGCTCTGGAAATTGCAAGATGCCTGATAATGAATTATGCAAAGTGAATATCCAATGTTCCTTGTTGTTTCAGTTGGCTCTGTAACACTCAGGTTTAGAGAAATAACATCTGTAATCTTCCTTTACATCTGTCCTGGGACCATGAATTTCTAATCTGAGCTGGCACACTGACATGAGTCCCTTTTCCAGGTCTCTGGAAATATGTCCCTAGTATTCACATTATAGGATCTACAAACTTTGCTAGAACTACTAATTGAAAGCGAAAGTAACCACCTATTACTGTCTTGGAAGCAAAGCTATTTTTAATGTAATTTTCTGCTTGAAAGTGGTAGAAAAAGGTTTCTCTAAGCTATTCAAAAGGAAGAAATCTCTGCAAATCCAGAGGAGGAACAGATTTGTTATTGGTAGAGGCAGCATTAGGCATTGGCTATGTGTGTGGTCATCTGGAATATCACACAACAGAAGTATATCAGTAATTAGGAGGCATACGTTTACTCAGTAAGGGCCCTGATGGGTCACTGTTCTTTGCTTCCAGACTTACTTGCTGTTACTTCACTATGCAGTGTAATAGAATTTTGAAAAATCTGTCTAAAAGTGGAAATGGAATAGAGAGGGAACTGAATAGATGGCTAAGCAAAGTCTGAGGCAAGGCATTATTAATTAGGATTTTAAATAATTCCTTAAACTCATTCCACACATGGATGGCTTCTAAATCAAAAGACCAAAGCCCTTGTATTAATTTAATTTCTCTGGGATATAGGTCTTTTTGTGGGCAGCCCAGCTAGGTCTTGCTCTACCAACTGCCAGCTTCTTTTCCCATGGATTTCTCTGCCAAAATGTACCCCCTCTATTGTGAAGTTCTGCTGCTCCCAGGGACTGCTTCTTCAAAATGTGTGTCCTTTAAGCACTTAGAGGTCTGGTCTCTCAGGACCAGTAGAGTTAGTGCCCCAGGCATTGCTGAAAACTGATTACAGTTTGCTCTAAACAAACTCTTTCAGGGCTGGATCAAAATAATAAACCACTTATTATTAAACAAGGCAGTTAGTTATGAGAGGTAGTGCTTTTTGGTCACAGAGAACAGTTAAGCTTGGAGGCACATTAACTTTTCTGCATATTTGCCTTCTTCTGGCACCACCTATTTTCTATGTGGAGACCTAAGTAGGTGAGGCATACCCAAGGTCAGCCCACAAAGCCTATTTTGTTTCTCACAGTCTCATGCTTCCCAGCTGTTGACAGCCCTTCTTTCTTTTTCTTTCCATAAACACATGCACACAAGACCCATGTCTCATTAAACCTTTTGAACGAGGCGAAACCAGACTCTGTGAGCCTTGCCAGAGGGTGAAACTTCAAAAAGGTTGTTATTTGCTTCATTTCGTTATTAGAGACTGAAATTAAGTACCACCAGTGCCTTCAGTTCCTACGGGAAGCTTTATCATGTACCAGGAATAAAAGCAAGGACAAACTTATATCAATAAATAGAACAAAACTGTTGGCTTGGATTATTCTCATGATTATTAAGTGATTGGTGCAGCTTTATCATAGAAAGTGTGAATAACTTAAACAAAATAATAAGCACTCAGAAAAGAATGCAAAATAACCCAAGAATGACACAATGTGGTTTCAATAGGAGGCAAAGGGTGGCTTTTAACTGCAGAGTTGCAGACTTGGAGATGAAAGCTGGAGCTGTGAGATGCTGCATCAGCATAGTCTTGGCTGCCCCACACTCATATGAACCCCTTCTAGAAATCACAATGCGGCTTTGTCGGGGGATGTCCGAAGCCAGCATCACACTCACCAAAGTAAGGGCATCATTGGATAGACCTGGCGAAAACCTGCTGTTTTCATTTTGATAGTCCTAAGCATTCTCAATGAGTTTTCCCACTCTCCTATCTTGTTCTGTTTGGTTACTACCCAGTGGGGCAGAGACATCTGTATTTTCATGGCACTTACAATTTGTGCTTTTTGCCAAGCTTTGAGAACCATGGCAGGGGACGGCAGGCTACAAAAATGGAAACAGATATTGCTAATAGCAGCAGCAGCAAAGAGTTACATGCCCAGATATGTTACTGTTGGTTAAATATCTGCTTTATATCCTTGCAGTGACTTCATAAACTCTTGAGGTGTTTTAGTAGTTATTGTTACACATTAATATCAGCACAGCAGTCATAAGCTACAGCCAGTACAGTGCAAAGCCTGATTGTCCCTCACTCTGTCAGAGAGAGGTGCATTATAGGCAACTGGAGAAAAACAGACTGTAGATAATTATGAAGCAAATCCAAAATTTATGGCATTGCACAGATTGATTAGCATTCCCAAACAAGACCTGGAGTCAGCCAAAAACAAGTATGTCTTGTTATTGTGCAGGTGTGTGCAGGTTCATGAGCATACGTTTTGCTGTTGAAATGGATCTTATTTTTCATCTAGACCATGGTCTTGTAACTGAATATCTCTTAATAACTTTGAATAACAATTTCACTTGTATGAGCTTCTCGGTAGGAATGGTAGCCAAAGCACAAAGATCCTGGCTTCTCATACTTCAGCTGGTCCTCTGGGATTCCTTGACAAAAAAAGAGGTTTTGCAGCAAACTGCAAGATAATAAGGACATCCTGGGTCCACTTCTTGACATCTGCAAGGTCAAGAAGTGAAGTGACTGGAAAGTGAACCCAATGTTTTTTAAAAAGACTGAGTAGTTTCAAAGATGAGCTAGCAAGGAGCTGAAAAGCCATTCAGAAAGGTTTTTTTTCTTTGAGTTCTCTATGAGAACCAAGCTGGAATTTGAGAAATGAGGTCTGTGTGAGAAGAGGAGCACAACCAGTCACACTTAGCCTTCTTGCCATGTTGCCCTGCACTGTAAATGGGAGAACATCTGGATGCATTAACAGGCACTGGGAGCCCAGCATTTGTTTTTCTTCCAGGTAAATAAAAGATTATGTTTAGGTTTGCAAGACAAGATGGAAAATTATTATGTGGGATGAGTGAGGAAAGAAGCATGCACTGAGGCTGAGTGTGCTATGGGTTGACTGTTGGATGATCTAAGAAGAACAATTACACAAACCCACTCCTGTAGTGTAGAGCAGAACCTCAAAGAGGTTTCCATTGACAGCATTTCCTGCAACGTTCTCCTGGAGAAAATGCCTGCTCACAATGTGGATGGGTGTGCTTTTCTCTGGAAAAAAAATGGATGGCTGGGTCCAGAGAGTGGTGGTGAATGGAGTTACTTCCAGGTTGCCGTCAGTCAAAAGTGCTGTTCCCTGGGACTCAGTACGAAGGCCAGCCCTATTTATTGTCTTTGCATCCTCAGTCAGTTCACAGGTGACACCAAGCTGGGTGGGAATGTTGACCTGATGGAGGGCAAGAAGGTTCTGCAGAGGGATCTGGACAGGCTGGATCATGGGCTGAGGCCAGCGGTGTGAGGTTCAACAAGGCCCAGAGCCGGTCCTGCCCTTGGGTCACAACAACCCCAGGCAGCTCCACAGGCTGGGGCAGAGTGGCTGCAAAGCTGCCCACAGGAAAAGGGCCTGGGGGATGCTAATGACAGCAGCTGAGCATGAGCCAGGGTGTGCCCAGGTGGCCAAGAAGGCCAATGGCATCCTGGCCTGTAGCAGCAACAGTGTGGCCAGCAGGACCAAGGCAGGGATTGTCCCCCTATACTCAGCACTGGTGAGGCCACGCCTCAAATCCTGTGCTCAGTTTTGGGCACAGTTCACTACAGGAAAAACATCGAGGTGCTGGTGAATGTCCAAAGAAGGTCAACACAGCTGGTGAAGGATCTGGATCACAGGTCCTATTAGCATCAGTTGAAGGGCATTGGGGTGTTTACCCTGGTGGAAAGGAGGCTCAGGGGGACCTTATCACTCTTTACAGCTGCCTAAAAGGAGGTTGTACCAAGATGGGGGTCGGCCTCTTCTCCCAAGTAATAAGTGACAAGACGAGAGGAAATAGCCTCAAGTTGCACCAGGGGAGGGTTAGTTTTGGTA
The DNA here is from genome assembly GCA_013398015.1 of Oreocharis arfaki. Lineage (NCBI taxonomy): Eukaryota > Metazoa > Chordata > Aves > Passeriformes > Paramythiidae > Oreocharis > Oreocharis arfaki. The sequence continues at coordinate 286,791 of VZRR01008226.1, forward strand.
TTAGAAAAAGCTTGTTCACTAAAAAGGTTGTTAAGCCTTGGAACAGGCTGCCCAGAGTAAAGGTTGAGTCACCATCCTTGGAGGGCTTTAGAGAACCAGTAGATGTGCCTCTTACAGACACGGTTTAGTAGTCTGTAAGCTTGGCAGTGCCGGGTTAATGGATTGATTTAATGATCCTAAGAATGTTTTCCAGCTAAACTATTCCATGTTTCTGTAAACCTGCTGTCTCATGAGAGGAAGACCTAGAGTTTTGTTGTGTGTGAGTGTTGTAAGATCACTGAAAGAAGCACTGGCAAAATTATCAGTAAAACCAGGTTTCATAGAAAAGCAACAGCACGACAAAGCTCGTTGGCAAGATTCACTCTACTACTTAGTAGATGGGTAAGGCACACTGAGAAAAAGCAAAAATACCCGAAACAGTGTCAATCAATCCAAACCAAAATAAACCCCAAAATAAGCGCAGAATTACTTATGTGGAGGTAGAAGGACAGGGGGTGGGATCATGCTGTTTATAGGGCTGTAAGAGAGTGGATTTTTTTCATAGTGTTATTTCACCCTGGCTGCACTTTGGGTCAGAAACCTCTTTGAAAATTTGAGAACAAAAATATTCTGCTTGCGTTGTTATTCACACAAAAAAGTTTGCTTTGGGCAACAGTCTTAAGACCATTGATGATGCCACCTCTCCTAATCCTCCAGGGACATTCTACCCTTATTCTCCCAGGTGGCATTTGCCCCTGGGAGACATCAGTGACACAGGCTTAAACACTCCTCTTCCTGACTGATCAGGATGATGAGGACAGGCAGTACTCTGTTGCAGTGCTTGGAGTTGCTTAGCTGCTGCAGCTTTCCCTGGGAGCGCAGCGGGGGCTTCTTGGGACAAGGCAGAGATTCTCTGCCCTCCTGCAGTCCATCTCGGACGCCCCGCNCCCATGGAGAGGGCAGGAAGTGATCAGTAAGAGGGGGTACAGCACCACAGTACTCCACTCATTATCCTGGTATCTGTCTCTACAAGCAGAGAGTCCTGTCAACGGTGGAAACATTTTTTCACCACCTCCTCTGTTGAAACAAAAAAGAGAATTTTTTGTGGCATACCTGAGAAAGTTACTATAGCTAAAGCAAGAAATATGCGTATTTGTGTAGTAAACGGCGGATCACAGTCTGCAATCGTCTGACAGTGCAAATATTTGGTGAACCTGATCATATGCTTTCCTTTCTGTTTTCTTCCTTCTCTAACCATTCCATTTTTCCTAACATGATGTGGTTTTCCTTTCTTTGCTTACGCAGTTAGATAATTTGGCACTTTAAATGAAGCTGCTAATCTGAGGTTCATGGCATGATCCCCAGTAACTGAGCTCCAACAGAGCATCCACTCATGCTTTCTATGGTATTGCGGTGTTCCCACACCTCTGTACTCTTGGTCTGGACTACAGCTTCTCTGCATGCCTCTATTATGTGAAAAAATAACCTGAATTATAAACAGTTGTATTCTACATGTTTCCAATTCTTCCCACAGAAGTCACAGTCAAGTTCGTTCTCACAAATAAACATACAAATGATCAATAATTCTTTGCCTTTTTACAAACATAGTCTTAGAAAGTTATAATTGAAAGAGCAGTAATTTAAGATACTTCCGAGACTATGTTGAATCTTACAATCAGTAGAACTTCTGCATCAATGAATAAATGCCTTTTGCAATCTCCATTAAATTAGATTATTCATATTGTTACAGTGCATTAAGTGAATATGTTTTGCAAAGAAATAATGGATGTGATGTTGTCCATAGAGTAGCAGCACAAAGGGCTTCAGAGTCTGTGGCTGGGACTCCTGTGAACATCTCCAAAGCAGTATCCATGGTAAATGACAGGCTTCAGCCTAGCTTCAGTGAAGGCTGAGCTGACACTTCAGAATAGTTCATTGTCACAGAAGCGTGCTTTAGTGTCTGGATATGCAGGACAAAATAGCTGATGAATGGGCTTTCTCTAATAAAATTTGTTTGAGGAGTCTGTGAAGATGACAATTGAAACTTATGTTCCTGGTATTAAAGTGCAGCAAGAGGAAAGGTTTTTGCCATGTAGTCAAGGTAAAGATGGAATAGACAGGCTAAATTAAATAAGAATATGATGCTAAATAATGTTAAGATGGTAGTCTGTGTTAATAAAAAGCAGATGGGAAGACTTCAGCTTGATATTCTAGTGTGAATTTACTTTCCTTCTCAGTTACTGTCATTACCTCATGTTGTATTTTTATAAAATACTTCATTATGATGGCAGGTGAGGACATATAGAAGAGAAAAAAATAGCACTTTGTAATAGCTGTTTTCTCTTGAGAAAATATTTAGAGTCTTCCTTAGAAAGCTTACTGAGAGCTGAATTACCTGAGCATAAATCTTCAGTAACACTTTTGAAATCAGTGTAATTATAATGGATTTATAGGAGTATTATCTGCCTTTAAAAGATTATTTACCTGATAAATGCTAATGACTCCTTGGAGGTGAAAGTGGAGGGAATTTGGGATTCTACCCAAGGAATACAAAATGCGACTCTAGTGTATAAATATGTCTTAACTTTGGAACTGTTGCCAGAAAATAAATCTTCCCAAGAAAATACTAGCAAAAGTCTTTTCTGAATTTTATGTGTTAACAGTATAAATGAAGGAATGCTCTACATGTTCTCAAGTTGCACCAAAGACAACTTCAGCCCACACTGAATACAAAAAAATGTTGCATCTCCTTTCAATATTTTCTCATTTCTTCGTGACAGTCATGTGGAGGATTGAGGCACAAGGGTGCACACGCTGCCTGCTCACCACAGTGCTGGAATGCCGCTTAGCAATCCTCTCACCCGCCTCAGGGCTGAAGCAGTCTCGAGCCTCCTGCTAACCTCTCACGTGCAAAAGTTGTTACATTTCATTTTATCATCGTTTCCTGCGGATGGCCAGGAATCCATTTTCCTAAACTATTAATATGAGACCCGGGAGACCTGTAAGATTATAACAAACCTTGCGCCACTTTGGCATCAGTTTTGTGTGTTAGTTCATGCCTTACTGAATGGCAGCAATGCCCGAGCTCATCTTGGGTCAAAAATCTTTGTAAGTGAACTAAGTGTTGAACAGCAGGAAGGGTAAGGACAGTACATCCATTCTCTACATTCCTTTCTAGAAAATTCAGAAATTACTCTCACCAGATCAGCTGCATTATACAAAGCACAATTCTATGTTTCCCAATTAGTGTAATGAATCCATATTGAGGGGTTTTTAATCGATTACGTCTAAAAAATACTTTAGGAAAAACGATATCTTTATTAAAGAAGAGGTAGCCTGACAAATACAGAGGAAATAATAAAACTCCAGAGAAAGGAAATACAGCAGATGGAGTCTGTTTTATCTTCCGTAGGCTCAAACAGGCACTTACAAAAATAAAAAATCCTTGAAGCTTAACTTTCAGTATGAAATAAATCTTATCTAAGCATTTTGCGGCTTTGTGATAACAAAACAAGTAGGTAACTTTGTATCTTAAACACTTCCTTTCTTTCACACTCACAAAAATAAAACAACAGAGGCAGAGAATCCAGCCTTCTTTGAAGACATATTCACCTATTGTTTATTCAAGAGGCATCTTTTTTCAAGAACTCCCACTGTGTATGATGGCATTCTTATCAGGAATAATGACCTGCTGATAGCCTCTGTTAGAGGCCAGGACACCCACTGGGTGAGAGAAGGGTGTGCTCAGCCATCTGCCAAAACAGCCCTGAGTCTGCAAGGTCTCCCCATGCAACCACTGAAGTTGCTCCATGCTTCTCACTCACAAGAGGGTGTATGGGATCAGGCTTCAAATGAACCCTGCAATGTTCCCACTGATGCTCAGAGGGAATTTTCATCTGATATCTGTAAATTTGGAAATCTGAAATGCCAGGTTTGTACTACAAGGAAAAGAAAAAAAAAAAAAGAAGAAAAAAAGAACCAAGATCCGTTGCCATGTCCAAGAGTTTAAAGAGATGGTGTGCATGTTCCTTGAATTTGCTGTTGGACCTAGTATTTTCTAATTTTTCTCTTTGGTGAGGGTTACTAGTCCATTTTAAATGTGAAAACATTTCAATATTTGAGTAATGACAAGACTTTAGGAGCAACAATGGTAAAAATCATTATATTTGCTAGCCAAGAATTAACTGACATCTTCAGAAAGTATCCCTTAAGTATCCCTATGGTTCCTGATGTAGAAATTGTCTGCAAGTTTTTAAACGGTTTTTCCATCTCAGCAAACACTCCTGTGTAGATACAGCTAAAGCTGTCACAATATATTCCTTGGTTTTCTGTGGGATGCTTGTATTTGTTGTTCAGCAGTGTCACCAGTACTGTGCAGGTGTCTGCAACAGTACAGAAATTTCCTACATGGCAAGCATTTAGGGATCACTGATAAATAGAGAGTTTGGATCTCTGTCCATCACTGCCCTGACTGTGAACCACCAGCCCAGGGCAGCAAGAGCCTCTCTGCAACAGAGTATGATCCAGCTTGCCTCGGCAAGGGACCGGCTCCCCCCAGATCCTACACCGGCACTAAGTGGGGATCAGTCTCACTGCTCCAGCTTTTTATTTTACAGACATCACTGTGTTCTTCTGACGCTTTTCCATTGCCCTTGAAAGTCTGAAAGCATGATGGATTAGTGGTGATAAACCTAAACATGTATTTCAGTGCAAATTGCTTTTCATGATACCTACTGCACTGTTGACTGCCATCAGATATTATTGTGCTTGGTACGTCACGTTTAGTTAAAAAGAATATGGAGTATATGGCTGGCTGTTTGATTGCAAGAACTTCTAGGAAGTTGGGGAAGTAATTGCAGAAATAGAAACTACAACAACAATAACAATGACAGCCTGTTTTATTTATTATTAATGTAGTAAACAAAAATCACAAAAATATCTACACATGCTTCTTTTTCTTTTGCCATCTTCCTGGGTTCTTTTGGAGGGAATTGTCCTGCACTGCTAGCATAAACAAAGTTTTTTAGATAATATTGACTTGTTTCAATGTAACTGTTGATTTCTCAAGAGTGTCTGGTCTCTCTTTTAAAATGGCTTTCAAATAATTCTTTTTAATACATTCAGTATTCTCCATTCAGGCTCTTTTCAAAATCCACATGTACTGTTCAGGCCTCACTGCCACGGTACAACAAGGGTCTACAATCTGGCACTAATAGCGTTGTGCCAAAGCCTGCATTACCTTTCCTCAAACTTGTTAGTGATACAAGCAGTCATGGTCTACATTTTGCCTCCAAGTGGAGAGGGGTGTTTGGGGATTTTTTTAGGAGGCTTGGCACATCCATGATCAATGTCTGGAAGTTCTGTAAAATGATTGTGAATTTGTCTGCAACCACCAAATCTCACCCAGGCTTACTGAATTTGTAAAACATACATTTGTAACTGAAAAAACAATCTCTGTTCTCTCCAGGAGATGTTTATCGGGCCTGTCTTGGCAATAGCAGTACGTGGTTTATGGTCAGTTTCAGCTAACAGTGGTGTCCCATAAATAAAGGAATTTTTTTTACAGCCATGGCTTAAGGCCAAAGTCTCCTTCATTCTTTCAGATGTGTACATTCAGGTTTTTTTAGTGGCCGTGATGCATTAGCCACTTGTCTCCAGCTTCAACTCTGTTATTGAAAGAGTGTTGTGCCAATATTCTCCTGAGATGCCCCCATGAACAAGTTACTTTTGTGCATATTGTCATAATATTTCAGGACTAGGGCCTCTTTAATTATATCCTTCAGTTTCTCAAGCGCTCTCTTGAAGGATTGCATCTGTTGTTCTTTGGGTGTTTTCAAGTAGCCATGCTCTATGACTGCTGGTTCAGACAACCACGTTAGTCATAAGCTACACTTTGTAAAGCACAGTTCCAAGAAATCATCGGACCCCTTCTTTCTTTGGTGAAGCAATTACTCGGTGATGTCCATTGCCTTGTGATGTTCCCTCCCACCCTTCTTTGCATGACATGCTCTTATCATCTGCATTTGTTTAGCTCTACCCGCACAGCACCGAATCTTTCCAAAGCTGCCCAGTGCCTGCGATCATGGTCTTGTGCTCAGCTTTTGGGACTGTGCTTGGTTCATTGCTCATGTGGAACCTGATAGAGGGATGCTTCACTCAAAACGAGATTTCAGTTCCCTGGCACTGGCCTCTGCGTAACAGAAATCTGTGCAACCAGCTCTTCTATGAAGGTTTCAAGGATACATGTGTTGAAGAAATTTAGCTACATAGCTTCACTGTGTAGCTACCTCATCCTAACATAAGCCCATCATAGGACTTTAATTGTGATTCACTTGTTGAGAGTAGGAGCTTCATGAAATTCAAATGCATGTGCATTAACTTTCATGCAGACCTTAAGTCTTGTATCTCTATTTTTCTTTTCTGAGCATGTTAAAATCTGGACTGAACTACACTCCCAATATAGTGAAATACAAACAAAATTTGAAAAGCTGCTTACTTTTACCTGAAAAACTGTTTTGCAAATGGAAAATGCTTGTTCTGTGAGACCAGAACACTTTAGGTCTGGGAGGTTTTTTGGATTTATTTTTAGCTAATGGCAAAGGAGCCTCACTCTGTATAAATAGTAAGCCTTTTATGTGAAGTTCTAGAAATTTTGATCAAAGTTTAAACCTCAGTAGATAAAGTACACACTGTAATTACTGGTATAATATCATCTACAAAAAGCTTCAGTTCAGTGCCCTGAATACAGGCAGGCAGTCCAAGATGCCTCAAGGTATAGTCTTTCAGGATTCAGATTCTTTTTCTGAGTCTTAAGTCAGGAAAATTTCTCACTGATTTCACAGCATGCTTTCCAGCATGAAATCATCATGGTTTGGTTTATTTTGTGTGATAATTGTTCTTTCTCGAACACCTCTAAAGACAGAAGATATAAAAAACCAAACAAACCAATTATTTAAGTATACTGGAAAATGTAGTTGATGGATCAGAGCAAGGAAATTTTCCAGTGCATTATACAGTGTCATCTAGCTCCTGGCCCGTGACTCAGTCTTGGCACTGGGGCAAAGAAGCCAGGGAAGCAACAGTAGCCTGTCTTGCCTTCTCAAGGATGTCAAAGTGTGCTACAGCCAAAGTCTGCTGTAGCAAAGGTCTACAGCACTAACTCCCTTCTGCCCACCTGTCTCCTCATCTTCCTGGACAGCAAAAGATAATGTTGCCAAAGGAGGAATTGCATGGGTTTGCTGAAATGTGGAAAGGTGCCACCCTCCACCCATCCTTTCTATGCCATAGCAGTCCTTGCCACTGGCCGTGTCATCTCCGCAAGAAGCCAACAGGATCTGTCCACACGGCCCTCAGTCCTCTCACCCATGAGCCAAAAAGGATTACTTTACTTTCCAGTGAAGTATCCATATTCCCATGGCCTACAGGACGCCAGGAGAATTTTAACCAATCTTTCCACTAGGTCGAACAAGTGCCTTGATGTTGGTATCTAATCCCCAGCATCAGACAGGCTGAAGCTCCAGCTTGGAGTTTGAGGGAACTGATTGTGAAACACTGAACAACTGGAAGTCATTAACTTCCCTTTGAACAAATAAACACAAGCTTTGTTGTGTCTATGTGCCTTCAACTTCTCACTCTAAACAGTTTTCATACTCTCAAGACTCGTTGCAGAAAATAGTTTATTCCAAGTAAATACAGGAAATTCCTTTTTGGTATTCCAATATGTCTGGAAAAACCCACTGCTGCTGTGGTTTGAGACATGTGTGCTCAGATCAGTGATCTAATAACCTCCCTTCATTAAAGAATAACCAAATACACTTGAGTTTTTTTCTGAAACCAGATGAGTGAAGCAACAGCAGGGTTGCACTGAAAGCCCAAAAAACTGTCTCTGCTCAAAACAAAGGAACCTGCAACACATGTGTGGACATTGTGGCTTTGCGAGGTATTTTGGTGAAAGACAGGATTAGACAGTCAGCTTATCATTGTGAGTGTATCAGAAGAAGCAGCTGGAGTGGGCCTGAACTGCTCCCAGTTTTTCTGTTGAGCTGTTGGACTAAAATCAAATTTAAGAAGACTTTTCCATGTACTGGAAACCCAGGTTGCTGTCAGATACCAGAAGGGTTGAGAGGGTGAGGTTGGTCCATGGCACAGACCACAATCATGTCCAGCTGCTCTGACTCCTGACAATGACTGTAAAACTGCCTGGTGAGAGAAGGAAAGGGGAGTCAAGACAAGTGGTGCTCTGCTGTACACAGGAATTTAATTGCATTGAAATGCATTTCTTTGGGGTCAATGTTTGATTGTTTATGTCTATCCTACTACATTTTAGCTGGTATTTTCAGCTTTTCAAGCCCAAACCTTTTTTTGAACTGTTAGAAATTGGAAGCAGTAGCCTGGAAGTTGATGAAGTTACATAAACATATCTCAACAGAAAAAAAGAACCAGGTTCTTTCAAGAAATATACTTTATGCTAGGGACCTTACCATGAACTCAGATGGTGAAATACTTGCATGTTGATCTGTTCAAAAGTTGAAAGATCTTTTTGTAAACTACCTCTATTATATATGAGGGCTTTATTATGTACCAATGTGTACTTAATTTTTGTCTTTGGAATGGTTCACATTAGTGTTCCTCAGTGCATATCCAATTTAGATTTAATAAGATAGCACTCCTCCATTAATAAAATAACAATAATTAAAAGCATATTTCTTGCCATTCAAATTTTATGCAATCAATATCTCTTTATCTCTTAAAATCTGTTTTTAATGATCAGTTGGAACTACTTTTATGCAGGAAAACTGTTTTTAATGAATGAAAATTAGAAATACTTTTGTAAACTTTAATTACTTAAGAGAAAAGGGACTAAACAAACTCTGCAAAGTTTAAGAATATGCAGCAAAGTACAAGCAGATAAAAAATTCAAATGCCAAATATGAAAAATAATTTATTGGCAGAGTTAAAGAGAGTCCTTTTGAAACATCTCTGTTTTCATCTATTTCAGTGTGAGATAAATTATTTCTCTTTCACATAGCCCAGTTAAAGTTCTAAAAGGAAGAGATTTCTACTGATTTCAAAGGCCCTTTTGCTCCTAGCCCACAGAAATGAGAGATTGAAACTCTTGGTTCTAGCATTGGAGCCTCACTCTGCCTGTGTGTCAGGGACCCACAAAGCCCAGTGTGGGGCATTCCTCTCTTTGGCCATTCATCACATATCCCAGCTGGAGTTTGGAAATGATTTCTGGGTCACCCTCTCCATCTGCTACCTTTCTTCACAGGGTGTAACACTCCAGCACAGGTGTCAGGCCAGGCTGAAAATGGAGCAGGGGAGTTTGGAGGCAGAGGCATCCATGTGACGTACCTCTGGTTTCTTCTGTCTGAGAGCCCAGGAGGAGAACTGGTGGCACAAGCTTTGTAATTTACCCAGCAGACCAGGGCTGCCCTAAAGAACTTTAATTTTTATGGCCCTTGACAGAGAGGAATATTGGAAGCTCAGCTGGGGATGAAGGATGTGGCTAAGGTACTTAATTTTTGGAAGTAATTCCAGCTTTGTCCAGCTGTGAACCTGTCCTGAAAGGTACAGGATCTAGTCACCAGCCCAGTCTATCAGGGGCCAGGGAGCCAAAAATCATGGAAAGAAGTAGTGTATGGCCTCTTCCCTCCCTGCACAATAAAGCCTTTTCTCTGTCCCCAGTAGAGTGTACCCATAAACTGATGATCAAGACATTGTCTTGCAGATACTTTGAAACTAATAAGAAATGATGACTATGTCAAGCAAAGTACTTGCAAGGAGGTTTTGTTATGGGGGGATCAAAGGACAGATAAAAGAGGCTTTTATTTATAAATCACTTCTATTCTTTAACCCACTGGGAGCTGTCATAATATAAAAGACACCCCTTTCTTTGACCTTTCTGGGCAGCTTTATAAAAAAATAAGCATGAGACAAGTTTATGAAAGCATTACTTGAATTCTAGAAATAAAACAGTCATTGTACTCATACCCATAAAGCTACAAGCATGATTAGCATCATGTGCAAAATGCAAAAATAACTTGCCAATTAGTTTATCTTAAAACTATTAAGAGGTTCACTACATTGTAATCTGCTCACAGAAAAAGTATAAAATATGTAAAAAATTTTATCTCTTTTGCCCAACCTACATTTTAATGCAAGCTAATTTCTTTTTTGGTGTCAAGTTTCTGACTATCCAAAAATACCCATATTTGTACTTCTACTGTACTTCTCACTTTACAAGACATCCTTTCTCTATTGCTGCTCTAAAACATATGCTTTGCATTTTTGCTAATACCTACAGTTGCATCACCAGTATAATCAAAACATAATTTAAAAAATATTTGCAGTCCATTAACATTTCTTTGACTATGCATAGTTTCTAAATCCTACTCTGAACTGAAAGCACCTTTCTTCTAATGTAGGTCTGATATGCAGATTTAAATTAATCTCTTTCTAGGCACCAGTAGCTACATTCACAAAGACTGACACTTTAATTGTCTGTGTCCAAAATTTTGATCCTTCAGCCTCTTGTTCAGCTGCTGCCTAACTTGAAAGGAAGCCAGATTTCCTCTGCTCTTTAATTCTCTCCAGTGAAACCTCCTGGGCACTTACATGTTCGCCACACACTGAGTATATGTGCAATCAGCCAGTCCTGCCCTGGAGCCCATAACATATCCTACTCCTGTGCTGACTGCCAGGCATCCTCCCTGCCTTGGTCAGTGTCTCTAGAACTTGCCTACTAGACTGTCTCTTGTACAAAATAACCAGGCCACACAGGTCATGCAGAACAGAAAACGCAGCTGAGAGGGATGGAGAAACCAGGGTCCGTATTCTTGCCTTGCGTAGGCAGAGTAGGATTTCAGCAGAATTCCCCAGAGCAACCAGGAAAGCTGGCAGCAGGAGTGGGACTCCAGCCAAAGCTTTCCTTATGTGTGTTTGCTGGAAAGCAATGGTCTGAATCAGACTCCAGCTCACATCTCTGAATCCAAATGGAAGAGGATGGTACTGATTGCTTTTGAGGCCAACACCTCAATGCCCCCAGCTCTGCACCTTGCTATTTACTGTTTACCTCAGGAGCTCCCTAATCTATGGAGCTGAGAGCCTACAATTGATAAGTGGCTTGGAAATTAGAACCAATATGCAGAAGCCAGGCTCCTTTAGTATGTATAGTACTGTATCTTGCTTAATAGTTGTAATAATTCTTCTCTATTTTGTTACTTTGTCCTCCTCTGTCTGAAGCCTCCAGTCATGATTATGAGTTAGGTTGCATTCTGTTTAAAGTCAGAAGCCTGTACCAGAGAAGTCCTATCTCTGTTCCTGACTGATCGGAGATGTTCAGGCCTGAAGGAACAACTGGTAAGACTGGGCATTTATGCTTCAGTCTTGTAAACAGCTTTTACTAAATAAAATCTTGATTTCAGTGGGTTGTCTTGACTGTGTAAAATAAGACAGGCAATTCTGATTGCATGCCTCTTGTAACTTGGAGAATTGAGATGAGTTTCTTCATTTTAGCATCTCTGGGCATCTTTGCTGTTTTGGAGCTGCACAGTGGAAATACTGAACTGCTTCATAAGTAGACAATTCTTTTACTATATTTCTTCCAGACGGCTGCCAAAACATATTCATAGAAACTTGGTCTCCTGAGATTTCTACCCCAATCTGGCAATCTGTCCATTCCAAAAAAGTCCGAAGAAGTTAGTACTTTGCCTGCTAGTCCGAGCTAGACAAAACCTCTGAGACTCACATAGTGTGTCTCCAGGGTATGAGTTAGGGTCAACACTATACTCAGCTCATCTCACTGAACTGAACTGATTTGCATTTAGGGTACATCTTGAGATGCATTTGTTAGCAATGACAAACACAAATGAACACTTTTCTGCTGACAGGTCCATTTATCGAAGACCTGAATTAGTGAGGGTCATGCATGGCTGATGTGACAGGCATGACTCCCTTGGTATTCCTGGGCTTAACTCTGACCAGAAGAAGGGAAGAAGGGAAGAAGGGAAGAAAGGAGAGGGAAGAAGTGAAAGGGAAGAAGGGGGAGGGGGAAGGGCAGGGCAGGGCAGGGCAGGGCAGGGCAGGGCAGGGCANGGAAGGGAAGGGAAGGGACTTAGTCATTGTTGGATTCTGGAATCACCTTTTTTCAGAGACATATGTTTTTTCTAAAGCTTGAATTCTCCTTAATACCAGCTCTTCAGATCAGAAGATGTGGGAATTAACAGCAGGTCAGCAAGCTTGTCTGAGTCTGACATTAGTCTCAGCACAGTCTGTTTCTACCTGTGAGAAACTTAATCAAGGGAAGCAAAAAATTCAAAACAATAGAGGGAGTAAACTACAACACATCTGCAGCTGGCATTTGTTTGGATTCTTGGGATGTCTGTGTTGTAGGTAACTAATAATAGTATGGTGTAGTTAAAATAGCCAATGAATCTATTGTAGTAGTTAAGCAACCAATGGACAATTAACACGAATGATAAACATACAAAAGTGTATATATATGACACTGGCTTCTGGAATAAATGCTTTTTGCCTGCACTTTATATTGAACTTAGTGTGTGTCATGTCCACCTCAACTGCGACAAGAAGATGATTTGTGCTGATATCAACAGAAAATCCTGTTATCATACCAGTGAATATATCATGACTGAAATTTAAACTGACATCTGCTCAAGTGTGAGTGATTTTGCATCAGGCTGCATATACTCAGGATTAAAACCTTTCTGCTTCAAGACAAATTTCTGCTGAAATCAATATCATTTACCTGAACGAGAACTATATAGGACTGAGCCAACTTAACATACAGGTCTAAGATAGAATTTTGTGTAACTGGAACAGAGGATTATAATCAATGCCAAATAAGACAAAAAATTATGTCAATGTTCTGTGTTATTTTCATCTTAGATTTCGTAACAGTTCAAGTGAACTAGTTCTACCAACCCCCTAGCACTCTTAAGTCTCACTCAGCCATCAGAGATGTAACTGCCATATATCAGCATTCACAAGCATTGCTCTGGACATTCAAGTTGCCCATGGCAATTAGTATCAAAATTAGTCCTTGCAAATCTGATCAAACATATTACTTTTCCATGACTTTGCTCAATTTTGAATATACCTTTCATGCTTTCTTACACTAAATGTTTTTTCTCATTTTATACTGGAAAAGAAGCTGTAGACTTTTTACAGTGAATGCCTCAGGTATGAGTTAATCATTTGCAATGCTTATTAAGGTTGAAATCTTCTGCTCACTTCCCATTCCAGTGAGAATGAACAATAGTATAAAAGGCCTGGTGACTCAAAACCTGTGATTTTTGATTTCTCAGATGTATCTGCTCATATAAATGATCACTGCTTCCCATCGGCTTTGCCTGCCAATAATATATAACAGTCACTGGACAGGTCTCATGGTGCTTTGCAAGAGAACGGGGAGTGGATGGCCACCAAATTAGTCAGGGGTAAAGACAGGCCTCCTGAGCCCAGAGTCCTTCGGTGCCACGGCTGTCCCAAGTCTGCTCTAAACCAGAGGACACTTTTGGTAATAGTCTCCTTACTGACTTTGATCAGAAGCAGACCTTTCTCGGTGGAATCCAGTGAAAGGGCAAAATCAACAAGCACTAATGGAAATACAGAAAATTCAATTTCAGTGTAAGAAAAGAATTCTACTTTTTTTAATGGTCAGAGTGGTCAAACACTGTAACAGGTTGTCCAGAGAAGCTGTGGAGTCTCAGTCCTCAGAAACGGTCGAGACCCAACTGGACACGGCCATGAGTAACCTGTTGTGATTGAGTTTTGAGCAGGGGGATTAGATAAGTCGATCTACAAAGGTCCTTCCAACCTAAATTATTCTTCAATTCATAATCTGTCCCTTTACCTGACTGAATAAAGTCTCCTCATTAATGGTTGTGCGCCTGAAGCAGCTTTGTTTTAGTTTGGAGTCTGAGGAAACTGCACACATGGAAGAAGGCTTTTTCTTACAACCACTAGGTCCACATCTGATCTTGGGATAATTAGAATCCAGCTCTGACTCTTGAGCAAATAGGAGTATCTCAATGTGTTGACTTCACTTAGTTGAAAAAAGACCATGAATGGATGATTTGAGTCTCGGTATGTAGTCTGAGATGTACACAGAATTCAGTTTGTGCTTAATCTTGCAAACATCACGCATCTGTTGGAAAGTGTACCATCCCCTCAGCTGGGCTACCTCCTGCCTTTGTGGCACAAATAACTACGTTTCTCAATGATTTCCAAACAAATTCCCTTCCTGTTTAGATATAAGACTTACATCCACCAAACAGCTGGATGTTGCATTGATTTTTCGTGGTAGACCCAAATAGTTCTCATCATCTCATGGTGGAACCAAATAGAAATAGAGTTAGAAAACACGGTGCTGGGGGCTGTACTTGTTTTTCCTGTGTTACAAGTCTAAGGGAGAGGGAGAAAGAGGAGAAAGTTGCCTTTATTGTGTAGCCCAGGGTCTATGTCTCACTGTGACTGTACGCATCTCTCCTACCATGCTGCTCCTGCTAGAGACACTGGCAGATGGATTAGATAATTTCCAGGTAAATCCTCAGTTAAATCCAGGAAAGATGGCCAGTCAAAGACTCTGTGTTCATGAGATAATTGAACTGAGCTTGAACTAAGTACTAGTTTGAACCATTGTTTTTCAAACTGAACCTGAACTGAAAATTACTTCAGCACAAACCCCAGCCTGACTTGTCTACAGGTACCATTTCAAAGAGTAAACACCTTGGCTTGGAAACTTCAGGCTGTGCCTGCACAGTGCAGAGCAGAGTTGAGCAAAGAGGGTGAGGACAAGCCAGGCTCAGCATCTAAGACAGAGAGAAGAAACCAGGCTCAGCCCAGTGTCATGTAAATGTACTGCAGGACTTGAGGGAGCATCCTGGCCTGGCACTGAGTCAGATAAATGAGATGGCATGCATGGAAATGTCTGACAGGCTCTGCACTGAACCAGGTGAGCCTGCCCTAGGAGGGGTGTTTCAGTGCTAATCACCCTTGCTGTCAAAAATGTTTATTTTTCATCATTTGCAACCATGATGAATTTCCCATTCTGAAATCATGTTCTGTCTTCTTCTGCTTCCCTAAAGAATCATCTGCTATTAGCAGACTTTTCCCTTTTGATTTTTTTTCAGATAAAGCAGATAGATTGGGTGTATCAAGTTTCCCACCACCAGGCATGTTTTATGGATCATTCATTCACTGAGCCATGTAGCTCTTTCGAACTATTCCCCATTTTTCAACATCAGCTTTAAGTGGGAACACCAGATTTGGACATACTACTGCATTTGTTCATGTCAAGTTACAACAATAACTGGACTAGCTTGAGTGGCTTAGAGATAAAATATCTGCTTTTTCCACTATGTTCATGTTCAGCTTAGTCAATATAATAACCCCAGCTGAAAGAGTGAGACTGTTACTGCTATTTAATTCACTTATTTTTATTTACCAAAGATCTTGTCCAACTTCTAGACACCTGTATAAACAAGACTTGAGAAAAAGATAAATGTTCTGGCTTCATTTGTTCTGGTTCAAAAATCTCACTCTTCATCGAGAAAAAAATGTAAATGAGTGTTTTAGTTTGCTCTGCAAATCCGGAAACCTTAATTGGAGAGGCGAGGTCAGAGACACAGGATCTTCCGTGGCGACTTTCCCTTTTAGTGATGCTTGAAGAATTCTCTTTTCAAGTGGAAGGAATTACTGCCCTCAGAGCTTGCTTTCATCCCTAACACCATAGCATGGCAAAGGAGAAAGTGAATGATCTGTTATGACTGGCGGAAGGGACTGAACTGTTGGGCATCAGAGAGTCACCTGAATTTCCCATGTCAATAGAGGAAGACCAATTAATGTAGTTATTTGAGTCACTGAGACCCAGAGGGAGGCCTACACTGATATGTATGCCTTCAGTTTTCTGCTGCTATAGGGTCTCATGGCACTTGAATCTTGCAGAGACATCCCTCTGCTGGGAACAGGTTACCTCTGTTGCTTAATGGTTTCTATTACTTGTGGATAAAAACAATTAATATAAAAAACCTTCTTGTGTTGTTTGGTCGGTTGGTTTTGGGGTGGGTTTTTTGTGGGATTGTTTCTTTGTTTTGTTTTTTTGTTTTTCACCCTGGCAGCATAGCAAGTCTGTTCTGNGCCTCTGTGTGTGTATGCTGCCTATTACAAAATCCCCAGTCAGGAGCAGTGTTCTGTACCTCTATTCATCAGGCACATCTGGCAGAGGTCAGCTGCAGAGCGGGAAATGAGTTTCGTTTCTTTGCGGGTCTGTACACCTGCTTCTCTTCAGTGCATTAGTTATATCTCTCCTCCTGTCCTCCCTAAAACATGCCCCCCNCAATTAATGTAGTTATTTGAGTCACTGAGACCCAGAGGGAGGCCTACACTGATATGTATGCCTTCAGTTTTCTGCTGCTATAGGGTCTCATGGCACTTGAATCTTGCAGAGACATCCCTCTGCTGGGAACAGGTTACCTCTGTTGCTTAATGGTTTCTATTACTTGTGGATAAAAACAATTAATATAAAAAACCTTCTTGTGTTGTTTGGTCGGTTGGTTTTGGGGTGGGTTTTTTGTGGGATTGTTTCTTTGTTTTGTTTTTTTGTTTTTCACCCTGGCAGCATAGCAAGTCTGTTCTGCCCTACCTTCACAGCTGGAGTATTTAAATAAATACGAAGTAGAGGAATCCTGAATAGTGAGAAAGGGGTCNAGTAGCAAGATCTATACCATCTCCTAGTCTATCACGCTGTCAGTCTAAATTGCTGCCTCCAGAATAGCTTCTCATGTTTTGTCTGTCTTGGGTCTCTCTTGCAGCTGGAGGCTAGAGATGATTGTGAGGTCTCAGAGAGCAGCTTTTCCCCCTTTCATCTACTTCAGAATATTAATCTGTTCTGAACAAAAAGAAGGAAATGTATAAATATTGGGGGGGGGGGCAGTGGTGTGTATTTGCATTTATCTATATATTTATATATAATTACATTTCATTTTTCTTGCATTTATTTGAAAAAAAAAGAAAAACAGACAAAGGCAGAAAGGCAGAGTAGTTCTTAGAGATTTAATTAATAAAACTTATGCTTCACAGAAGTTCAGAAAGACATCTGCCATTTCATTTTCAGAAATGCCGACTTTGCAATATGTATAGCATCCTGGTCTGCTTCCAGCCTGGATAATTGCATTCTTCCTACCTGTGAATGTTCCTGTCATTTCAATTGGATGCAGTGTTTCTTCCACACTCCTTTGCCAAATTATTCTGTGCTACTGCTACGTACAGTATAGCTGCCATGTTTCAATCCAGAGATGGCTTCCTATCTGCTCAGAAGCAGGACATAAAGCTTTGACAGCTCAGGGGAGGATTCAGCCTGCTGTAATGCCTGCAGGTATAAAGAATGTCATTTTCAAGCCTTTGCTTTGGGACTCTGAGGCTGAAAAATTTAGAAGGAATGATCATATGGTCAGGTACTCAGATTCATTAATCTGAGCTGGAAATGTAATTTTCAGAGATACGTAGAAACAATAGCCATTCAGGCAGGGAGTAAGAAGTATTGACACAAGCAAGTGCTAGGCATGTGCAGCTGCATTGCATCTAGAGCAGGATTGGATGGGCTTATCTGGCCTTGCAGACAGGCAGAAGCATCCGTGGACCTGCAATGGGCTAAGGGCAGAGCTGTCTGCTGCAGGGTTTTCCATCAGATGTCTTCCAGCAGGAGTGAGGTGAGACTGGGATGCTGGTGAGAAGGGTTTTTCCAGGTTCATTCAGGGCAAAAGTTGACATGTGGGCATAAGAGGGCTTTGTTGCCCTCTTTGCTGTTGAAAATATTGGGACTTGAAAAGCAAATGAGCAAATAAAAGCATAAAAGGTCTCAAATCTTCCTCATTCCTCTCGACTGTTCAGGTTCCCTTCTCCTGGTGGGCTGGACCTGGATCCTTTTGTCACTTAATACACTGCAGAGTGCACAGGCATTTTGTGTCCAAAACGGTACTAATGCTCTTTCCAAGTAGTAGTTTTAGGATACAAAACGCTGGAAACAAAGAAGAACCTTCTACAAGAAAGACTGGATATTCCTCTGCCTTAACTTTTGACTGTGGCTTTAATTTGTGTACAGTAAATAGTATAAAAAAGTGGATTTGGTAACATTTCACTAATTTTGACAGAAAGTTTCCATTGTATGGAAATTTGTGGGGGAAAATATTCATTCTTAATTTAAAATGTAGTTGAGGAAAGGACCGTTTTCCACAAAAAAATATTTTCAAAGTCACCCAAAGATGCCTTTTCCAAAAGAGCCTTAACTTGGAATTCCCTAGGTTCTATTGCCCCAGCTCAGCCATGTTTCTCTGAGGTGTGAAGATTTCTAATCTGATGGCTCCAAACAGGAAACAAGGAAGCTTTGGGAAACCGATTGACCCCAGCTTTGAATAGATCCCGTAGCAAGGTTATTTCAGAGCTGCAGACCCTGGATGCCCTGCAATATCCTTTGCCTGCTGCACAGGGACTCACCACCATCTTTAGAGCAGAGGTCTAAATTTAAAAAGCAAAAACAAAATGAAAACAAAACAGAAAAGGTAAGTTAGTGGTCTTTCCTTCTTTAACTGGTTATTAGAATGGAATAAACTGTGATCAGGATTATTTACGTAAATTCCTTTTACATTCCTGGCTTTACATCCAGAAACATGAATGACGATTAAGTGGCTCCTAATCAGTCACTAAGCAAGGTTTATTCATAGACAAACTGTGGGAAAGGTAAACTTCAGAAAAGGTAAGTGCCTGAGAAAGAAGGGAAGCTAGCAAATAGAAAAAAAATCCAATTTCCTAATGAAGTAACAAGTTAGTCACTTAAATGATACTAAATTGATTTTTTTTTCCCCCTGGAATTGTGCAGTTTTTTCTGGCATACATAATAAAGGCATGAAAAAGCATTTCAATTTGGCTTTATCTTTTTTTACTTTTCTTTTTTCCCATGAAGATTGTGTTTACTTTGTAGTTTTAAACCTGACTTATCAAGTGGTTGACCTAAATATTAACAACGATGCTTTCTTTCCAGAGCTTTGTGAGTTACTGGAGAACTCCTGTGTGTATGGGATACATCTATGTGTAGTATCTCCTGAAATGAAGGATATCATGTCTGAAGCACTTGAGTGATTTGAGCTGTGTTTGCACAGGCAGGCACACACAGGCATGAGGTCCCTGCCTACACTCCACATTGGTCTGAGAAGATCCACAGGGTTGTGTTTTTGTTGTGTCAGCAGAACTTTATCACAGCTGGCTCCCAGACAGGCATCTCTACTCAGAACTGCAGTGGACAGTGCAAACAGGGTATGAATTCCTGTCAAGACCTGTCAAAGACATCTTTCCCTTTAAACATCTCTCTGTGCTTTTTTTTTCCAATCCTGTTTTTATAGGGTACCGAATTTCCACCTCTAAAATCTTTACAAAGGAAATTAAAACAAGTTTGTCATGTGAAAATTTTTCAGATAAACTCCTTTCTGTTTTTCTTCACTTGTAAATGAGAAAGATGACAAAAATTGCCATCTGCCCCATAAAGCTGTACTCTGGGCAAACGATGTGCTTTTGACACAGAGGAAGTGCAGATGTAATAAGACAAAACTACCTCTTTTTACTTTTGATGTTCTGTTTACCAACATACACTTCCTTTTCAAAATCTTTTCTAATTTGAGAAAGGAAGGAGAGTAAATATGAGTGTACTTGAAATAAAAGCTTCTCATTGCACACCTAAAGTAAGTGCGAATGTACACAAGGTTTGTTTAGTTTGCAGCAGAGAGGGAACATTTGGAAATAACCCTCAAGATGGCAAATACATTTTAGTTTGCATTTTGCCTCCCTGTTCATGTGCAAATGTGAACATTATAATGGGTATCTTCCTTCACTATTGCCAATGAGAACATGGTCACTTGGGCACTACCCTTCCCAGAACCAGCTGTTCTTTTTTGAAAATAGACATTTTCTCCTTCTTCTATGCACACTGGGGTGAGTTCTGAAACATATTGGCTTGCCTACCTGCCACCACACCCCAAAACTCCCTGTGCCTAAGTATATGAAGGACCAGTGCTGCAGAATCAGTTATCGTTAGATGCATCAGTCAAGGATAAGGCACGAGGTAGGGTCAAGTAGCTCATGCAGCTTGAATCTATCCTTAGAGCTAAAGGAAGGTCTGAGGCAATCTTATGCATGGCTGTAGAAGCCACTCAAGGACACAATCATTTAACCCTTCAAAATACAGACTGTATAAAGAAAATAATGTTAAAATTAGAAAATCTACTTTGAAGTCTCCAGTCCGTGAACAAAGAGTCATATTTTCTCACTTCCCAGTAAACAAGGAGAATTAATTGCAAATTACAGCTTTTCTTCACTGTTCTGTTAAAGGAGGGATTAGCCTGGTTATCCCCTGCCATCAGCTCCCAGGGCTTCTTCCCACGTGTCCCCTCCCAGTAAGCCACTTCTCCATGGTTTCCTGCTGGTGCCAGTCCAGTGCAGATGGCAGATGCCTGCGCAAGTGCTATCGGCTGTACCACTAACTTTCCCTATGTTGCTCCAACCCTCCCAGGCCTCCAGTTTCCCCCACCATCTTGGAAATGAGCATGCATCTCTTGCCCCTCTAGAGGGGAAAGGGTGATCTGCACACAGG
Organism: Oreocharis arfaki; assembly: GCA_013398015.1. NCBI lineage: Eukaryota > Metazoa > Chordata > Aves > Passeriformes > Paramythiidae > Oreocharis > Oreocharis arfaki. Next base: position 307,429 of record VZRR01008226.1, read on the forward strand.
TGTTTCCACATGCTTTCAGTCACAGGGCCTCCTGCTGCTGTTCCATCATGTGAGTCATCAGAGCTCCTCCAGCCCCTGCCTTCTGCCTTGCCTGTTTAGTCTATGTAGTAACTTAGGTGTTTCGCTGAGAAAATGGAATTACTACCCTTGCAGTTTCTAACAGGCCCCCATTGATTCTACAATGAGTGTTGAAGCTAACATTGACACTCTGCAGTGCTTAAAGGTAATGCATGTCACTTCCAGGAACAGATTTTCCCTGTTCCTACCAGCTGTTAACAAATACTGCTGCAGAATGTTCAGCCAGGAGAAGAGCAAAGACTCTTGCCACCCTTTTTAAGTATGGCTTTAGTGCAAGAGGCACATTAGATAAATACCTTCTTTGCAGGGAGAAAATTGTTATTAGATAACGCTCTGGAGAAAAACTGTTTGAGGGAGTCACCATTCGCAATATTTCGTGTTACGTCATGGTTGGGTCAGTGACCTTTTCAACTTGGCTGGGAATCCACGGAGAAACAGCTGTGGTGTTTTTTCTCTTGAAATGCAAAAAGGAAATTCCTTGCCTTAATGTCTAGCATTGTTAGCATCACTGCAGTAAACTTCTGGAGGATTTTGTAGAACACTTGGTGTTGTTTTTTAACAGTGAAATGCTGATTTGTTTGTCATTTATAGGGGTTACCCCAGGGTGAGCCAACACAATTTAGTCTTGAGTCACTATGGTCCTTGTGCCTATAAAAATGTTGCAGACCTTTAAAACTGCAATGGGAAACAGATTACCCAGAGATATATTTTCCTCTCAGATGCTAAAGAGGTTTGAGCAGAGGCAACTGATCATAGTATTTAGATACTGCAATCTTTCTGCTCTCATGCTAACTCTGATAAAACAGGTGCTAATGTCAATCACTGATATACCAGGGAAATATCTACTGTTTTCCAGGTTAAAAAGTTAAGATTGTATGCCAGAGTGAATGATCAAAACGTGAAATGGAAGAAATGTGAAATAGAGGTGAAATTTCCAGGGTGGGACTGAAGACATCCAGAGATTTAAAGGAATTAAGCAATGAATGATGTAACTGAACTTCTAGCAGTAATGTTTGCAAAGGGTAGATTATCATAATGTTCAATGATAAGCAATTTAGCTCTGCTGGAGTAAAAATCTTTATAGAACTTCCTCCAATGGCAGAAATAGCTTATGACAGGTAATTTGAAAAATCCTCACCAAGACTTCACTGAAAGCAGCGATTATCCTATGAACCTGAATGGCAATGCATATTTCATTTGTCACATGGAATGAACAGATCAGGTCTGTGTTGCCTTTAACCACGCCCATGCAGAGACTTTCTCCTTACATACCCTTGTTGCCATATGGCCGGGGGAATACCCACTTGGAATAGTGCCTGAACTCGAGAGACAGAAGCAAAGGTTAGTGAAAAAGCCAGAAAGCCTGAAGAGGAACTCAGGGTTGTGGAGCTGTGCTGGGAAATGGAGCTTGCTTTAGGATTGCTTCCCCACTTAACTTTCTAGGTTAGGCGAGCAAGCTGCAGGACAGACTGATTACTCTGGGAGGGACAAAGCCATTCTATCACTTCACATTTAGGTGAATCAAAATCAAGGAAATTCATGGAAGCTCCAGTTGTGTGTGTCAGGAAGGAGGAAGCCCAGCTGGACCCATAACATGCAAGTTATCTCACCATTCGTCTCTCACCACTCAGCTCCTTGCGTATCTCCACATGGCCTTGTCTCTTGTTTCTGCATCTCTGCCACTGGTCTCTCAGTTTCTGAGCACGCACAATTCCTCTTTGCAATATAAAACCTCAGTCTCTTTGTACTAAATACTGCCACATGCACAATAATCCTGTGACTTTGTAGCTGTGAAAATGACACCCTTCCCATCATTCCTGTGCGAGGTTGTTTACAGGCCCCACAGTCCTTCTCTTGCTGCAGGACTAAGACCTTCCCTCCTGTTTTGAGGAACTGGGCAGGAAATGTCTCATCCTCGTGAGAAAACTAGCACCAAACTCCATAAGGGGAAGGAAGATAGGGTTTGTCAATGTATCAGAATTGCTTAATTTGTGTTGACTGTTCTTTCTCTTAAGTATTCCTTCAGGAAAAAGGCTGTCACATGGCGTTACTTTGTCTGCAGCACTCTATGGGGTGCTTCTGCTAATTCAGCAATTTCAAAGGAACTGTGAAATAGGGATAAAAATTCTGTTTTTCAAGAAAAAAAGCCTCACAATGAGTGATTTTAGAAAACAAGTGACACAATAAGGAGATAAGGTTTGTAAATGACTCAGACATAAATAAGATAGCCCAAGTGAGACAAGTCTGTGAGGAACTTCTGCTGGAGTAAAGCAAGCTAGGTGGCTTGGTGGTAGATTAAATTCCTTGGAGACAAAGGCAAATTAATGCAAGTTGGAAGGAAAAATCAGAATGACATATTGCTTGGCTCTGAATTAATCACAACCATGCAACAAAAAAAGTGTCACAACAGACATCTTAGTCAAACCATATGCTCTGAGAGCAGCAAAAGTGTTGGCAAACTGATAGAATATAGGAGGAAAAAGATAGAAAACAATATTGAAAATAATATAATATAGTCATATAAGCCAGTGACATGTCCTCTCTGTTCCTCCCCGGTCAACCAGCTTGAAAATAATTCTGCAAAAATACTAAGGGTCCACGGAAATACATGAAAAAAATTATTAGAGGAATGGAAACGTGGTGCAAGGTTTTTCTGTAAGGAAAGTGTGGAAAGTGTAGAGATGGTTAGATTAGAGAGGAAAAAGAAGTGACAGCATGACAGAAGTGTACAAAATAATTATTTCTGTAAGGAAGATTGCCTTCTCCACAAAACAAAAGCATCGGGACATGAGACTGAATAACAAGACATTTACAAGCAATAAAACAATCCCATTTATATAATGTTTGAAGGGTGAGTTAGACATCTACATGAGCAATGAGAACAGAAAGATTTTGTTTGAAAAGAAATAGGAAAGGACTTAGGTCTATGTGATTTGAGTCAATACAAAATTATAGTGTTAGGGAGCAATTTACCCCTATGGGCAGGTAATACTACTACTATCCTTTATGAACCATTTTCCTGAGAAGAAATTGGGCAAAGTTTGAAGCAGGGTACTGTGATCAATAGCTCACATCTGCTCTTACACTGAGAGCAGCTGTGTTCTGGCTTTGTGCTGTTGTGGTGACTAGCAAGACCTGCACTATATATAGGCAACATAACTAGGGCACTGGAAGGAGCTGAGGTACCAAGGTGCCATATCTGAGGTTCCCGTGGCACAAATGCTTGTGGATGTGATAGTGAGACCAGTGCTGTCTAGAGTCTTTGGTCTCAGTGTGCCTGTCCTGTTTGGCATAATTCTTGATAGGAATTATGGCAGCACAGGTAACAGCTTTAGTCTCCAAGATTTTCAGCCCTGCAGTGGCCCATGATTCAACAAGGCATCCAAAAACTTGGAGAAGGGGAGCCACATCTGGAAAAGCTGGATGCATGGTAGCCTTCCCTAGACTTGGCTGCATAGAGAGTTGTGGGGGTGAGGTACTCTACTGAGAGCAGACATCTGTGGAGATGCATTCACAGAGTTTTCTAAGTGAGTAAGGACAAAAATTTCTAGCAGATATAGGGCAGCAAGTAATTGTTCAGGATCACTTTACCAAGCCTGACATATTAGCATAAACTACACACGTTTGTTTATATTAAAAACATAGAAGTATTTCTTGATGACGTGCTGGTGGAGTAATTTTATTCAATAATTAGAGATGATGGCTATCTTTTTTCTTGCTCCAGACAGGAAGTTAAACAGTTTCTCGGCAGTCTCATCATCTCCTTTTCTAGGTACAGCTATATGTTAACTGGAACTATTTAGAATATTTTTTCCCTAGCAAAATGGTATTTTGGAAAATGTTTCCTTAAAACTTCTGTGTGAAACATGCCAAACTTTATGCTTTCTACCTTGGTTCTCCAGGGTGTTGCTGTTGTCTAAAGGAGAATAAATCCAACCCCTTGGTCTGACTGAGACGTAACATTTCATTGTGATTCCAACTCAAATCCGTGAGTATTTCCTGTGTTCCCAATAACAAGCTGTGCCATATAATGCCTGTGCTCAGAGTAGGCCATTTCATTGTCACTTCACCATGGAAATTTTATTTCAAAAATAATAAATTTTGCCAATGAAATGGAACAGTATTTCTATGGGCACCATGGACTGCTATCTGTCACAATTTATTGCATGGCTTAATAACAATATTGCACTTTGTCTTGTCTGGTCTATTTAGGTTGCCACCTTGCAGAAATATTTTCTCAAAGGTCAGCCTTTCACAAGAAAAGCTTACGAGTCAGTTACTCAGCCTTGTGGACAAGCAAGCCCAGAGATGCCTGCACATATAGCGGTGATACAGCTGCTGAACTTGTGAGCGTTCATAAAACAGCTGAGATTAGAAGGGACCCCTGGAGATCATGTAGGACAACCCCAGTACTAAAACAGGGCCATTGAGAGCAGGTTGCCCAGGACCACGACAAGAGTTTTTAGCAGAGCCTGTTGTGATAGGACAAGAGGTAATTCTTTAAGAGGACAGGATTAGATAAGACAGAAGGAAGAAAACTTTTGCAATGAGGATGGTGAAACACAGGAAAGGCTTCCCATTGGTGCCCATCCCTGGAAACATTCAAGCTCAGGATGGATGGGACTCTGAGCAACCTGATCTAGTTGAGAATGTCCCAGCTCATTGCAGGGGCTTGGACTAGTTGAGCTTTAAATGTGCATTTCAACCCAACCCATTCTATGATTCTAAGTCAAGTTTTGAACACCTTCAAGGATGGAAAGCTGTTCCAGTGTTTGATTGCCGCCTGCTGTCCTCCTGGCCTCTGCCGAGGACGCTGGCTCCGGGGGGCCTCGGAGCCGAAGGGGGAGGGCTCGGGCGTCGCGTGGGTGGCTCACGCTCGAGGCGAGGCAGCTCCAGGCGAGAGCACAGGTAAGGCGTGATGGTGCAGCGGCGGAAGAGAGCAAAGGGAGGCAAGAGGGGGTCTCCTCCAAGTCTCCTTTTATTAACAGGGGTAGCGAGGGTCCAGGTCGGAGAGGGACAGAGGGAGAACTCCGGGAAGAATGGGGTGCGCACAGGGTTTTAAGGGGCACAGAACTTGGGCGGGGTTCAGGGGTACAGCCAATGGGGGCGTGACTGAGGGGAGGGTCTGGGGATCTGGGATCCAATTAAAAACTCGGGGGGGAGGGTACGACAATATAGACAACTTATCTAACCAATGGGGCGTCGAAGAGCAAAGAACTTTCTGGAGGGAGGGGAAGGCCCTAGACTTCAGACCCACCCACGGACTCCTCCTCAAAGAAGGAGCTCTCGTCACTGGGGGTGGGGTCCTCGTCATTGATTACTGGGAAAACTGAAGTAGGACCTCCCACATTTGATGACTTTAGAGAAATAGTTTTTTCTTCTCTTATAATAGAATTTTCTGCCTCTTGGCTTCTCACTGGGCACCACTAATAAGAGTCTGGCTCCATCTCCTTTACTCCCCTCATCAGATGATTACTGAGAGTGATAAGGCACCTCCATAGCTTTTTCTTCTCCAGGTTGAACAATCCTAGCTCTTCCAGGCTCCCTTTGATATCAGGTGCTCCAGTCCCTTAACCACCTGAGTGACCTTTTGCTGAACTTGCTTCAGCAGCTCCATATATCTCTGATCCTAGAAAGCTCAGAACCCAACACAGCTCTCCAGATACGTCTCAGCAGTGTTGAGTAGCAGGGAAGGATCGCATCCCTCAACCAAGTCACAATCATTCTCCTAATGCAGGCCAGCGTGCTGCTGGTCTTTTTATGCTACAAGGATGCATTCATGGCTAGGGGGCAACATATGGTCCCCAAGAATTCCCAGGGCCTTTTCTGCACAGCTGCCTTCCAGCTGGTCAGCCCCCAGTGTGCACCACTACTTGTAACTATTCTTCCTTAGGTGCAGGACTTGAGACTCCCCCTGATGAACTTCCTGAGGTTCTTGTTTGTCCATTTTCCCAGCCTGTCAAGGTTCCTCCGGATGGTAGCACAGCCCTCTGGTGTATCAGCCAATATTCTCCTTCCAGTGTTCTTACAGCTGTACTGATGTCTAGTGCATTTCACGAGTCCAGAGGACAAAGGTGAGGAAAGAAGGGTTTCCAGGGACTGATCTGGAAGGCCAAGACAGGACTCAGTACCCCACCGTGTAAGTGTTAACATTTGAAATTGCAGGAGAAATCCTGGTGATCATGAAAACTGAGGTGGTTTTACCGTTTCCTCCTACTATGCCAGGCTTTTAGGTTTTCTTTTCAAATCGAAGTTTGATTTTTGCTTTTGCCTTTTGTATCTTAAAAACCTTTTGTTTGCAGTTGGAGAGAGGACTTCAACCTACAAGAAAAAGACATTGCATAAAATCCCTATAAATCATTATTAGGCACCCTTGGCTGTAGTACTGTTGAGCTCAATGGCTTTCTTCCAGGACGTTGCTAACCTTTATCATTTTCATGGAGGATCTGAAGAATTATTGTCATTCCCATTTAGGTTTCCCACACGTTTCTCGTATGCAGGTGAACCACTTAATTGGAAACACCATTTATCTCCTAACAATAAAAGATTTCCTGGCTTGAAAAAAATTTTCTTCGTCAAAAACAAAACTGACAATTGCTGCAATAGTGCCCTCTTTTACAGATTCTTTAATGAAAGTCATTAGATTGTACTGGATGTACAACTTTCTGACAAAGCAGAGAGAGCACCAAATTAAAACTTTACTGTGTGAAATAATCCTCAAAAATGCCTAGCTCTCTCCAGACTCCATTAGCTATCAGATAATCTGGGCAAAAGCTTTGTTTGAAATCAAGAAGAGAGCTGGAGTTCTTACCTCTCTCACTCTCTCCCTGTCTCTGTCTACACATACAAAGAACAAAGTTTAATAGATAGCATATGCTGTTAGCCGAGCCTTTGTTCCTGCCCCAGCAGAGTCAACGCACTGCCAAGTCTCGCTCTGTTTCAGTGTGTCTCCCCATTTTTGGCTTGAGTTTCCTTCAATTTGAAGCAGTCTCATACAAAATTCTGAAGATTCACAGTACATTTAAATATAAAAATTTGAACCATCACTCAGAGATTGTATTTTTCAAATCTCACTCCTTTCAGCGACCAGAACTTGGCTGGATTGCCTACAGTGTGATAATGGTGGATGAGAGACGATTGAGCCTCCACTCCATCTCTATGCAAAACCCTAAGCAACTGGAAAGTAACAATTCTCATGAAATGAATGAGTAAGATGTAGAATGACATGCTTTTGTTTCTTGATGCTGTGTTTTGTGGTTTTTTAAAAACAACATGTCAATATTGAAGACATTAGACATGTTATCAAGCTTAAGTTATTACAAAGGGGCCTACTCTGTGGTCTTAGAAAGATGTTACGTATGTGGATAGATATGGTGCCCTTCCCTCAACTGCTGGGTAATTCTTTAACCTGACCTCTCCAGGCAAATTTCCCAGGTGAAAAGTTTTCTGATTTTTCTATACTTGGCCTGTTTCAATTTGTTTTTCTCTGTCTTTCTTTTCACAGAGTCTTTTCTTTTGATTCTCTCTGATTAATTGTTGAATTACATAGTCTTTTAGCTTTATGACTCTTACTAAAGGTCAGATTGATTAAGACATCATGTATTGATAAATCTTCGTAAATTATTGTGAAAATATGAAGGTTAGAGATTATAACCTGGGATGGGCTGGTCCTGAAAGTCCCACAGTCTTCTTTTTATCTCTTCAGTGCAGTCAAGAAACATTTCTGCCAGCTCGGTTTGCTGATGAGCATTTTTTATATCAGATGTTTCCTACCTGGTGGTAAGCAATGCTGCATGGTACAGGCTCTTTGTGAAGTCTGTTCAAGACAGGCTGAGAAACATTTTACTTTGAATCTGATTAATGGAATATATTTGAAAAGTCTTAAATAAACCTTTATCATTGTGAACTGTAGGAGGCACATCAAATGGATGTGAACTTACACAGTCCTGTCTAATGGCTTAGGAAATGCCCTGCTAGAATAGAAGGACTTTGAAATAATGTTAAGGAAACACAGCTGACAGAAGCTGAGAAAAGAAGACAGATTCAATGTTGGGATTGGCATCCTATCCCCAAGACATCACACTGCTCTGTAAAATGTAACAAATATGAGAGGCTTGGGTAAGGGAATCTCTGCTTACTTTTTGTGTCCTAGACTTCCACTCTCACCATGCCCACTTTCATAAAACCCAGAGTACAAGCCAGCCAAGTAAAAGTTACTAAGTGTGCCAGTTACTGAGGACTGTATTCTGAAATTCATTTCAGCAGTGAACCTGCTCATGTATCCCCACGAACTGATGGGTTACTCATACATATACATATACATAACTCTCAGCAGGCCCAAGTGTTTTGTGAGGCCTTTGACAGATCAGCTGAGCTTGATGGTCTCTATTAATTAGGATAGCTCATAACCTTCTGAGCTGAGGTTCTCTCCAGTCTCTCAGAGGCAGGTCTTGGGGCACATAAGCCATTTCTCACTCTTCTTTCTGGGTGGCCGTGGGTGACAGGGTTCTCTCCTCTTTCACCCTCCCTTTGTACTTGGATTACACCACCGGCTTTGATTTCCCATAGGTGGTAGGGCTGTGTACTTCATCAACACAGTGCAGTAGAAACTGCTGCTGCAGCTAATGAGTCTGCAGCATGGATCACAGGGCAGCCTTGCGTAAGGTGGTAGTTCCACACCAAAGAATAAAATTGTGATCCAAAGGTAAGGTTGGGTTTTGCTGCAACTTCCTCCCTATAGGAACAGTGTCAGGCTTGCGGCAGCAGCACTAGTAGCCTCAGAAAGTCAAGTTTCTCTCTCGCCAGGAACCAGATCACCACCAGAATAAGATCCCTTTGTGTGTGGCCCTATGTGAACACCTGGTCTTGGGTGCTGTGTTCTGAGTTTTTCCGACAGAGCAAGAGTCACACCTTTGGCTCTTGGTGGAGAAAGTCAAGGCACATGTTGTTGTGGCATAAGAATGATTCATTGCCTTTGTGCCACAGCAAGCACGTGTGGGGAAACCTAATAAATATCCCCGTTCAGCCAAGATAATGGGGAGAATTTAAATGGCTGGCACTTGGATCAAAGCTCATTAGCCTTGCATCTAACACTCGACAACCAGAGATGATATCAGAAAGGGGGTTTTCTTATGCCATTTTCTGCATGTGTTGGAGGGATTGTTCTGTGTAATGAGATCATATCTTAGTAAAGAATGAGAAATAGCATTTTTGCTGGTTGTCAAAACCCATCTGAACATAGAGTTTTTCAAAAAAAATTTTTTTGCTATGACCTCATATTAAATCTCAGCAAGTTTATCCACCTCTAATTTAGTTTTATGGTCATTACATGGAAAATCCACTTCAGATAAAGCAAAGCATTTTCATCCTCCAGTTACACAAGTATCAGGTCACAGCAATTACGTGCAAATGTCAGATACCTTCTAAGCCACTGCAGTCTTTGCGTGTGCATGTTGTGCACAAATAATGAGCAGCTTATTCTGCACAACAATGTAGTGGATGTGACCTTGCATCAACAGGATGAAGGAGGTGGACAAGCCTAGAAAATGAGCTGACACTCTACAGTCTTTGTCAGAGTGCTCTCATTCTGATAAACATCCCAAATGACTCCTTCCCCCCACTGACTTTCACAAGCAGCAAAAGAAACAGCACAACGGAGTATCCAACACAAACCTCCTGCAGTGTGTTTGACTGCCTCAACCTCACTGATCTTCAGTCTTTTTCTGTGGATTCCCAGCACTCTCCTGTGAGAGAATGGAGTAAGTGAGCCACAGCTGCTACAGCATTTTATCTATCAAGCCTTTCCTTTCCAGCTTTGCAGCCAAACCACTTATACACACCTAATCACTTTCCTTTTCAGCTACTGCACTCTTCCTCACAGGACTTCTTTCTCCCTTTGCTGGGCCAGTGGGATGTTTCTGCCAAAGCCATCTTTCTTATTCTGGCTGTGGCAACTGCATCTCTGGATGTTGGCTTGTTTTGCTAGTGATCTCTAAAGAGGTCTGATATCCTAGTCTTGAAGATCTGCTGTGCAGCTCTTCCTGCTAAGTCTAAATTTTTTCTCTACCCCTTTAGATCCACTCAGTCATGCTGGCTACCTCCCTTGTTTCACAAAAGCATCCATCCCCTCTTTTTCTGTCCTCACCAAAGCTGCTCCTACAACCACCTCCTTCTGGCAGTTTTGGCAGTCAAGGCTGTGAATAAAACAAATGAAAAGAGCTATCCATATGCTTTGCTATTGCTATTCTTGTTATTGTCACCTTTGTTATTTCTCTTTTCCATCTAGTCTGCCTGTCTGTGACCTTCACTTGCTGTGTATATGCTAGACACATTCATTTGTCTGAGAGCATAGAAAATATTCTCCAGTCAGCTGCATTCACTGGCCAAAGACTCCCACAGGAGAATTCCTACAGCAACATTGGGGGACAGAGCTCCAGCATTAGACAAGCATTTTTTTTATGGTGGGACACAAAAAGATAGATTAGGAGGTTATTTTAAGCTATTATAGTAAAGTAATGTTAGCTGAAAAGCCAAAGAGAATGGTAAAATGGGAAAATATAAAGAAAATCCACAGTCATTGCAGTGGATCAGAAAATATCTTCCTTTCTATACATAGAAATTAATCTAGACTTATTTTCTGGAGCAATTTTAAAAAGCAGATGTGGGCAAATAAGTATTGCCATCTGGATCCACTATGTGAGTATGTTGAACTCCAGTAAAGATAGGTCTTTGACAGAAGAATTTGACAGTGTCAATGCCAACTGACTGTTGTGAAACTAGTATGCTCACAATTCTGTTGTTATTTGGCTGCAGCCCTTTTTAGAAAAAAAGCACAATCTGTCCCAGACAGAAAGTGAGGGAATAGTGAGCTGCACTTTGCAGCCACTGTGGAAGCCAGTGTTCTCAATATGCTGACCATAATTAAGGCCATCAGTCACTCAGCTAATGTATTCTTCCTGGCTCCAGCCACATCCATATTTACCAGATCAATCAAAATCTCCCTTTTGTTTCCTTTTTTCCCCTTCAGTGGCTTGAAGAAAACAAAACAAAAAAGCAGCCAAGATCTAATAATTTATAAGATGAATTTTTATTCACTCCACATCATGAGATCACTCTGAGAGAGCTGTTCCAGTCTCCTGGCTGAAGATCCTGAGGGACAGGTGGCTTCAGGCCCTTTTAAATTCAGTTCATTCGTTCATCATTGTAAAATGCATCCATTTCACCAATTTTCTCTTTGTGTGTGTTTGTCTGCTGTAACAGAGGATGGGAATGTACACACTTGCATTAAGTGTGTGATCTATCTCACCACCTTTAAGGTTGATGTGCCTAATCCACAGGCCTGTCTAAAACTTGATACCAGAAACCAGCCTAAGGAGACTAAGAGAACTCCAGAGCAAGAAGGGCACGGAATCTCGTGTTTTAGTCACAGCACACATTCCAGGAAGGCCATCATCACACAAGGACTGAAGCTCAGTGGACATGCTGTAGAAAGGGTACTGGAAGGTGGACGGTCTCCCTACCTAATCAGGAGAACTGACCTCCATGAGGAGGTGGCAGTAACAGCCCTTCCAGAATAATTCTTCCCTTTCCAACATCAGTCTTATATGAACTCAAGAAACCTCCTAGATCCTTATCTAAATACACGACCACAAACTCCAAGTCTGCTTCTGCAGACACTGTTTTCTGTTTCTGCAGGACTGCTGTCACAGGGCCGGGTTCCTTGGAAGCATCATGAGCATGAATCTGAGCCCTTACCTGACCCACACATTATTAAGAGTTTCTCGCATTTAAAGCGTTCTATTCTACCCCAAAATATTTGCAACAACATAAAATACATATTGCTATAGCATTTTTCATATGTAAATATGTATTTAAATACTTCTCATCCTTTAATTATGTATATTGAAACTAATTTTCCATTTCAGACCCTCAGGCTTTTCAAACCAGCCCTGCTACTCTATGTTGCCTCTTCCCAAGCCATCTTTTTTGGTACCTGATCATCTTCTGGGTGGTCTTAGGTAAGCCGCTCTTTCTTTGCATGAATTTGCTTCTGCATCTCTGAGTTAGACAAATATTATTTACCAGATTCATTGTGCTTCTTTTTCTCAAAGCATGGAAGAGATGCAAAGGGCTATGTAAAAATTAAATGCCACTGCCTTTACACAAGCTGTATTGTTCAAATTCTGTCATTGGAGCTAATTTTTGAGGGGCTATCAGAACAGAACCTAAACCTTTTCAAATACCTTCAGATTATTTCTATTTTTGTGCAACAAACTTTTTTTCTCCATTAGCAGCAAGTTCTAAAACAGAGCTAGCTATCTACTTGTTGGTGATTGGCAGGAGCTCAGCATTCCAATGTAAAGAGATTTTTTTTTCGTCTGCCCATAATGCAATATTAACAAATTTGTCTTGATATTTATCTGTTGTTATGTCTGTTGTTAGACTGTATGAAGAAAACAAAACTTGGAACATTGCAGCAACCATTGTTTTAAGATATCTGATATGGCACTGAAGACTTTCCTTCAGGGATCACCAGTTTCATGGCAATGCAGAATTATATCATGTAAGAAGCTCTTTGCTTTTGGCCAGTTTTCCATCACTGGCCATTTCAAAGTGCATCTTCTTTCATGGTCTCAAGAGCTCAAATTTCATTTCTGCTGATTGGAAACCCAGCCTTGTCATGTTATTTCTGGTGGGTTTAACATGAAATGAAGGACCAGCTGGGTAGAAATCCATATCATATCCAATATTTAAATTTTCACAGAAAGATTATTTGGGGGTTGTCTTATAGTAATCGTAGTATTAAGTATCCGCATATCAGTGCTGGACAAAAAGCATGAAGAATGTCATGGTTTGTCAAACCACATTCTTAGTCCTAAGAAAGACCCCAGAAGAGTTATGAATGGTCAGTTAGGTTTTAGGTTAGGCTAGAAGGAAGCTGACTAAAATCAGCTGTGAATTTTTACAGTGAAATGACATGCAATTCATCTGAGAAAATATTCTGCAATACTTTTCTCAATTTTATGTTAGATAAGAAACTATACGTTTTCTAAAAATGCAAACTTGCAATTATCAGCCAGATAATTGAAAGTCAGGATCTTATCCAAGATAAATAAAAACCAGGCTTACTTGAAGGCAGTGGCTTTATAGAAAATTCTTGAACTAGGACTTCAAAGTTCAATATTCTCCAAAAATATCCGATTCCTCTCTTCAAAAGTAACTACAGCTCTCTTTCCTGCCTTCTTATTTTATTGCCAAGCACTTGTTTGTGGCAGGATCCTGCATGGCTCACAAAAACAATCAGAGTGAGAAGAAAAGCACACAAAAGGAAAGGGTGACAGAGCATCAATTTATTAGTTACAATTGGATCAGATCAGTGGGCTGGAACCAAGAAGAAATGGTGATTTTTATGCAGATTGATGACTATTTTGATTGTAGTATTGATGATCAGCAGAGACTTAGTAATCGTTGTAACAGATGTGGCCTCCCCAATGCTGCACAAAGGAGACCTCTTGCCTAATCAGGAATAGTAATTATTGCCTGTTTTTCAAACCTCTAGCCTGCAGTTGAGTTGTCACAATCTCCCAGACACTGCTCCAGGCACTGCAGATGGTACCAGCTGACACACTTTGGGCACATCATCACAAGCATGAGTAAACTGCATGATTTTAGCTACTTTCCTGATACCTAATGCAGGACAGGGAGTCAAAAAGACATGCCTTTCAGGAGGAAATATGGGCTCCATGGAGCTGCAATGTGATTGAGGAGAATATTCAAGTGAGAACACATCTGAAAGAAATTGCTAGCATGCAGTACAGCAGGGAACAATCAGCTTCTGTAACAAAACACTTGTTTCCAGCCTGAAGTATCCAAATTGTTTTTATATGAGACCCAAGTCAATACTATGGAAGACCTTTTCTGTTTATTTTCAGTCCTTCATCTATTGGATTTGCTGAAGAACATTGCTTAAGTTGAAAGTGAATGCATTAACAAATACATCTAGCAGCCCATTACAAATTATTTGTGTGCCAGGGGAATAATAGGTTTGTGCAGCTGAGAAAAAGAAAACAATTGCAAATGTTCACTTGGAATTTACAACACTTTGGGTTTAGATAATTCACTTTGAGGCAATTGGTTTCCTAAGTCTGACGGTAACATAAATCACAGCTTGAGGCTCACTGCAAGTAAAATCTAGTCAGTCTACTGAGAAATAGCAAATACAATAAGTGTGATAATACACAATCTTTGAAAACAACACCTTCAAAGTAATTTATGGTAGTGAGAAATTAACACTTGGTGCTGAATGTCTGACAGCAGCCATGCAAGTCTGCACAAAGAGAAGCTGAAAGTTAGAAGGAGTCTATGAAAGTGTACTTCACCTTTCTCTCTACTCACAAACGATTTGTAAGCCATATCAAATTGAGTCATTTATTCAAAATTGTTTACACTACTTATGGGAAATTGTTCTGTTTTTATACAAACTTTGTATGAACAGTTCACTGCAAAAGAAATAAAAGATATCAAAATGTGAAAAATGCGCTGTGCTACTTATTTACACTTACACTTGTTTGAAGAAATGATTGCTTGACAAGAGCATATGATGGCTTCTGACTCCAGATCCTGACATCACTGGGAGATAAATAATATGCAAATAAACCAGGTGCATGCATTTTGTAGTTTCTGTGAACCTAAGTATTCAAATGGAAGCAACAAACAAAGCTCTCACACATGTACATAATCTTAATTGAGATTCAATTTCTTGTAAGTTTTTCAGTGTACAAAAATTAGAAGTAATGCTTGTAACTGATGAGTTTTCAGGGGTTAAAAATAAAAGGAAAGTGAGCTTGGTAAGGTGAGGACCTTGGCCAAGTTAGCCATCACTTCTGTGTGATGCTTCCTGCTTTCCTGGTTTTATCCTGTGTTTTCACTCCTCTTTGGGTCAGACAGTGTCACTGATAGAGTCCCTTGATACATCCATGCTATCTACATGTGCAAATGCATGGCCTACTAGAATTTAATGAAAATTCAAGGAGACCCGTACAAGAAGTACTATAAAAAACATTGTGTCATGTTTTATATTGTCTTTCATTCTAACTAATCCAATGTAAATTAAAAGAATTTCCTGTATATAAAATCTATGTTGGATTAGTTTGTCAAACAAGTTCATTAGAAGATGGATGGAAGTAGAAAATCAGTATGATTGGTATACACATGAATTAGCCACTGTATTACTGAGAAAACAGAGAAAACCCTAAGACAGACAAAGCATCTCGATGATTGAATTTGACCCCTTTTTTTCACACACTAGCTTCAAGCTTCAAATTCTGCTCTCCAGCTGGAATGTAAGAGGTCTCTGAGTTAAAGAATCTGCTCAAGACCAGGGTCCAAGTCTCCTATCAGTCAGGAGTCCATGCTTTGGGCCACTGGGGATCTCACCTTTTCTGTTGCCATTGTTCTGCCCTATATCAGCTGTTTGCTCATGTAAAAATAGACTTATTTCGGTTGAGTGCCCTAACTGCTGCATCTGATAGTGGCAGCTTCTTTCAGAACAGACATTCAAAGAGCAGTTAAACAAAATGGCTTTTCTGCTCTCACCGTATTCTCGTGAATTTTACTTTGAAGTATAACACACAGCACAATTTAGGTTAAATCTGATTAAATCTTGGTAAGTGTGTTCAGACTTCTTGACTTTTATATTAAAAATCTCAGATTAGATAAAATAACCTTGTATGTTGGATATATAGATCAACATAATGTCACAGTATTGTGTTACTGCTGTCTTCAGTTCCAAAACACATAGTTTAAGTAATTAAATCCTATAAGACAAGATAGATTTTACTCTGTAAGGGCTTGGGAAATGTAGTGCCCTTGACATGAAATGCTTTAAGTGAAAAAAGAACCCTCTTGGCCTTCTTTAAAAACAAAAACTGGCGTTGACCTTCCAAAATCTGAGTTTCTACACCATCAACAAAGATTCTTAATTCCGTATTATTTCACAGTTTTAGTGTTATATTCTCTTAAATTGGGAAAAAGATGCTCAGATGGCCACAGTAACATAAATACTTGACAGCTTCCGATTGCTGATTATTTTGAATTTCATATTTATGCATGGCAAATTGTTCTCCATTTCTTCAGGTACAAGACACCCCTCAAAGGTGTTGGCTACAACTTGCTTAGAAATAGACTG
This sequence comes from Oreocharis arfaki, assembly GCA_013398015.1. NCBI lineage: Eukaryota > Metazoa > Chordata > Aves > Passeriformes > Paramythiidae > Oreocharis > Oreocharis arfaki. The sequence goes on from VZRR01008226.1 coordinate 323,693, forward strand.
CGGTCAACAGCACACAACCTTGCCATGAAGGAGCTGGGCATCTAGAGACATCTATGGCAATATTGCAGCTTTTGGGTTTGACCAGAGACTATCACACTATGATCCCTAGCTTTTTTACACTCATTAGAGACCCAGCGATCTCAGTACGTCAATGTTTCAGATTTGCTGTTTGAGTTCAAACAATTAATTGTAATAGGAGACCGTTTCACAGTAGAGTGTTCTTTCCATGAGGCCAGAAAGTTGAGATGAAATTCAGGTAAGAGTTTTCCACTTTTTAGTCACTACCTCAAAGTGAGACTGAAATTTCCTGAAGAGATCTCTGAAAAATTGTACCACTTTGTTTCATTGTTTTATGTCTCATGACTTTCTGGTCATAAACAGAAGTAGTTGTGGTATGAAATGGGCTATATATTTTAAGGTTTATGGCACTGCTTCTGAATTTGAAGAAACATTTCCTGAATTCAGGTACCTTTTTCTTCCCTGTGTCATAATCTGATCTGTCTTTAATCATATAATTTACAGGTTTACTGTGTCCAAGGCCTTTGCTTTGCTGTTCTCTAACATCTCCCGTTTGTTGACTCAAGCTTTGATGATTTTGGTTAAAAAGATCCAAATTATTTCAAATTCCAGGACTATTAAGGTACTGGGTTTTTTTGAAAACTACCACACTGGTTTGGGTGCTGTGTTATAAAGCTGAAAACTGGTATCTGAGCCACTTTGAAATTTTATTCACTGTCCATAGTGAAATCCAGATCTCACGTTTTCATGCTTTGAGGTCTGATTTTACAAAAAAACCCCTAAACAAACAAAAACAAAAACAACAAAACGAAACTAAACTAAAATCAGGTCTCCTCACGTAGTGAGTCATACATAGATTTTTAAAAAATTCTCTTCAGTCTTGCTGAATATGATATGCATTCATACTGATATGAAAGGAGGCTATCCAGGACCTCCATTTGAATTTGCAGTGCGAATTTTAGTTAGTCCAAAGTGAATTATTCAAGCTGATAGCATGGTTTTGTCTCTGTCAGTCTCTGCATGTGAGGGATCACTGTGAGACCCATAATGATCACGAGTTCCTAAACCTCAGGTTCAGGCTCCAGTAAAAAGTCCATTTCTTTCAAAATATGAAGAACAAACAATGTTTCCTTACAATTCATGTGGAAAAAATCTAGCGCTTTTAATCCATATGCATGCCTTTTTTGAATCCTACTATATCCATCCAAGACTTTGCTTCTTGTCAAATAGTTTATCCATGCCTGTATATCTGGATAATCCTATCTTGCCATAGGCCTAGAGGATACACTTTCCTGAACTACATACCTGTTCCTTCACACACAGGTAAGACAATAGGCTGAAATGCAGAATGGTAAGAAATGGTATGATTTTGTATGAAATGTGAATTTTAAGTTCTGTATTTTATTTTGTCAAGCAGCCCTGACACAACAACATCACAAAAGGAAAGACAGGAGCTACGATTTCCGTTTTCCAGCTTTTTGTAGCAGCCATAATTCTCTGTACGATAATGAAGTCACTTTACATTTCAGGTGGGAATTTGGTACTTGATTTTAATATCCTTTTGTCCATACTGCGTATTCTATGACTGTAGAAACTCTGTCACAGATACACTAAGGTAGTTAGATGGTCTTGAAAGACTTTCCTGGAGGCACTAGTTAAGCAAAAAACTCTGTCCTCCTGTAGTGAAAAAGAAGGTGCAGCACAATCTTCACAGAGACTTGGTGCAATAACAAGCTGGGAATGTTGGATCTCCTGAGCCAGAGGCTCAGCTCCTCAGAGGTCTTCCCGCAGAGAGATATGACTAAACCAGACAGATTCAAAGAATTGGAAGAGTTGGAAGGAGAGAGAGAAGGGGGGACGGGGGGTGGGGAATTCATTGAAAATGAGCCTGACATCTTCACTAGAAATAGAAACACTTCCCAGAAAGTTCATTTTTTCAGCAATGGAACATTGTAAAATGAGTGTTGACTTTTGTTCAGAAGGAAAAGGAAACCTTTTCTAAGCCAACAAGGGTCAGTGTAGATACACTACCTATAGCTCGACTGCAGTAGCTGGGTTACGAAGGGGTCAGGCCACGAAGAAACGCAGACTAGTTGGATGCTTCAGGCAGGTTTATGACAGGACCTACGACAGTGTTTAACTTCAGGGCCACAGTGAGCAGTTCACACCCTGTACTTTCCAAAACTGACAGATCCCGACTTCCTGGAAAAGAGAGTCTTTTGAATGGAACGAAGATCCTGTCACTGTCTGAAAAGCAGAGTGGTTGCATTTTGGAAAGTTCACAGTAATTTTCTTTGGGATTTCATAGTATTAATGTGCAAATAATTGTACAATCCTGAGATGGGTTTTCAGGAGTGAGTTGAGCAGGTAAAGATCTCATGATTAGGCTACCAGTGTATAGAGGAACATGTTGTTTGGCAAGAAAAATGTTTCATCTTCTAGCAAGCTGCTTTGTCACTTTAATCATTGTTCTCTATTTAAAGAAAAATAAATTTGCTGTCTCATGACTGATGTTGTTTCTAGGACCTGCTGAGCTTTTTTAGTGCATATTGAAGAGAGAGACTAGTACATGACATATTTCTGGATCAAAGTTCCTCACCACCATTTTTGGATTACACATAAGTCCATTTCAAGTCTTGTGTGCTGATGTAACAAGCTCACCTTGTGTCCCGCATTTGATAGCATACTACAAACATGTCTCTGAGAGAAAACCAAAAGGGGAAAAAATTAAACAAAACCCATATTAGTGAGAGAACATGGGAACATACAGAAGCTTCACATTGTCTTGTGGTAGGAGATTGCTGTCATGCTGCTTCTCTGCCAGGCAGCATCACTTAGCAGAAAGCTAAAGGATGAAGCCTAAGAGGCTCTGACCTCATCCTCTCCCACAGGCCATGGAAGCTCTTGACCTGTTGAGAAAGAATGATTTCCTGTTCAAAGGACTCTAGCTTCTGTCCTCTGGGGAAGCTGAAATTAAATTGTGGTGCCTAGTGGGACACTGTTTATGAAGAGGCTGCTTTAATGCACATTCCCAGGAATATGCTGTTCTGTTAATACACAGTTAATGGATTAGTCCATTCAGAACTTGAGCAGGCAGAAGAGGCTGTGGACTGTAACTTTGCAGTACACAAGACTGAAGCATCTAGAATATCAGCACATGGGATATAGCTAGTTTGTGGGAACAGACATTAAAACAAGTTGCAGGATAGAAAGAGACTGCCTGAAGAGAGCATCAGAGCAACCCCCACTAACTGCCAGTGTGGGGGGTTTTATCCACAGTGAAAGACACATAATTGCAGGTTGCTTGTCTTTCAGTAGACGAGCAGCATGCCTCCCTAGTGTATGAAGAGCAAGAGCTAGTAACACAAGCAATTAAAGATGGTCAGTAGATGTGTTGAAAGTTCACCTTCCAATTCATGCTGAACGACTCATTCATGTGCCTGCACCTAGTGTTTTTACCAAAAGCCTTTCAGCTTGCTTTAGCTCATCTGTTTCAGTTTCTGCTAGTGTTAAAGGCTGTTTCCCACATTAAAGTTTCAGCTGCTGTAGAGTTTCACTGTTGTAGCCCTCAGCCACAACAGTGTCAGTGTGGAGTCAGAGACAGTGATGATATTCTGAGACCCTGGGGGGAATGGCCTGTAAGCTTATTTAGTAATTCTTAATTCTCTCACCTTTCCCTTTTTATAAAATACTCTCTTTATCTTTTTTACAAATTTGTCCTACAGATTACTTCCTTCTTTTCTTAAGGAAGAAAATGAACAATCTTTGCACTTTATGTCCTGATGGAAAACCTTGGAGCAACCTTCTACTGAACTTGCTCTTGCATGCTGAACTGAACTATTTCCTGGCATACTGTCATGAGTGTCGAGACTACCATGCTATGATTAGATAGCATATAACTGCTTAAATGGCATCCAAGATCCAGTTGCTGTTAGAAATATAACACTGTAAATGATGTTAACATAACATCAGAACACAAACCCATGTCTCCTTGATTAGTTTTCAGGCATTGTCACCTGAAATATGGACCATATCACATATCGTCTATTTCCAAACCTAACTACCAGCTGTTGCTGAAAGTTTGCTTAGGTACCAAACAATATTTTACTGTCTAGAAGAGATTCAATAAGCAAAAGGTAATGGAAAAGAGAAATCACAAGTGATCTGCCCATTCCACCTGGATCCAATTGTATCTAATCAGTTGTTTTGGGTGGAAATTGCTGAGTTATGGGCATTTGGTATGAGATGACTAATGTCCTTTAGGTAGACTCAAGTTCTGACTCTGGGGAAAGAGATCTGTTGAAGTAAGATCTGACATTTTGCCCTAAAAGTGTAAAGGAGTTTTTTGAAATTACGAATTCTTTTATTTGAAATGTTCTCAGCTTCCTCAGAACAGATGGGTCTCACTAAGAACAGAGCCAAAGCAGGCTGCTGGTGTAAGTCATCTTTTTTTAATACAAATCCAGGTGACTTTTCATTTTCCCTTCACTCACCAAGTTTTCTGTCAGCCAGCATGGTTTCTGCAGTTGCTTGGTGTGTCTCTAGACAGCGGACTGACTAGGAGTAACTGAGTGAGCCTTATCCATTTTCTAATTTACAGACAGTATCCCTTTGAACACATGAACTCCATCAGGAGGCAAAAAGAAGCCCAAAGTGGAAGAGCTTTCACAAATTCACAATTTCCTGCTCAGTCTTGGTCCTTACCAGCTGTGATTTTGGGAGCCGGGAGAGGAGCGTGACCCCAGGAGAGCATGAGGGCAAAGCTGCTGGACATCCACTGCCTTTACTACTACAACCAGAGTGAAAGACAAGAGATGAAACAAACTTTGCTTCACTAAGTATGTAGCTCAAATAAAAACTCTACCAGGACACTGAAAGCAACAGTATACAGTGCTGAGTGAAACTTAAAAGGTTTTCTTGTGCAGCTTGACTGCTTTTCTGTTGTGCAGCCAAATTGTAAGTATCTCTTGAGCACAGAGAATTTCCATAGGCTGGAAATTGTATGCACACAATCCTACATCTCTAAGGCTTCTACCTTCTGTTGCAAGTGGAAACATCACAGTAATGTCCTTGTGTGTCTGGGTTTCCAATTTCAGTCATAGCCACTTCTAAGGAAAAGATAAGTACGATCGATTTATTTTTTAACTCCTCTCTCTCCCACTACCTACCCCTAAAAGAATTTGCTTGGAGCTTTGTGAAAACCATTATGCTTTTATGTTTGTTCTAGTCATTCATGCCTAGGGAATAGAACACTTTATCACAGGCCAGACCCCATTTTTGCTGGAGTTCGTGCTCTGTCTGCTGTAACTGCCAATGACAGGGTCTACATGCTATATATTGGCTGCTCACAGAAGTCAGAGTATTCTCTTCCTGCCTTTTGAAGGTTTTTCAGGCACCATGAACATCAGCCTTGTGACATCTGAGCCTTATGATATGTTATTTTAGCGAATGTTTTTCAAGGGCTTTAAATTCCTCAGGGCTGTACATCCCATTTGTAGTCACACATCTTCTTTTTACAGCCTGACCCCTGTTCCCATTTCTGCCTGCTGGTTGCCATTCCCTGCAGCAACTGGAAGTTACTGGCACTTCTTTTCGTGCCCATCCAACAAGCTGATACCATTAAAAAAAGCCTCAGCATTTCAGGCCATGCAAGCTAGATTAGCACAAGCCTTGTGCCAAGTGCCATGCACTTTGGTGTTACTGTGGGCAGAGCTGATCCTGCAGCCTGGCCAGCTGCTCTGAGAAGGAGAGGAGAAGGGGGATCCAGGGTCTGCTGCCCCTTGAGCACAGCCTCCTGCTCCTTCCACACTGTCCAGGGAGGGGTGCTTGGCTTCCAATCTTAGCCTCTGCTCAAACACCTAGCATATGTGGGCTTGTGTAGGGGAGGGCGAAATAATAAACAAATTATGCCTTCCCCAGTTTCGTTTTTACTAACATCCTTTCACACAGAAACTGAAGAGGTCTGCAGATTGTAGTCAAATAGCAGCAAAGAATGCCCTTCTATGAGTGCCAATCCCTCCCTGTGCAGTCCTCTCCTCAGACAGAGTCACACCGTCCTCTCTGTGACTTTTCAGTGCCCAGCCTCACCACTACAATTTTTCATAACCTACGGAGCAATTAGAACTTGTAATAATTACAGCTATGGGAGCAATTTTTCCCTAAGGCAAACAGAAAGCAAGGATGGCAGCTCACCAGCAATCTGTGTGAAAGAATTCTGTATACTGTGCAAAACACATTAGTAAGTTCAGTGTTACAGTTGGGAGAGAAATTTCCTTTATGTTGGAGAACACTTTCATCTTCATAAAAAGTACATAATGCAAGATGATTTATACCCGTGGTAGATCCAAATATTTGCAAATACAGACACATGCATATTCATATCCCTACAAATATTCGTAGTGCACCTGCCATCAAAGCAGTCCTGGGTAAATATAATGCACAAAAGTTCCGCGGGGGCTGACTGTGATATCTCAACTCTCTTTGTGACTGAGTGCACGCAGTCTTGGGGATGTTCTCCCCAGACAGTTCCATTTCAACATAGTAACTCTTTGTGTACACAGGAGATATTATTTAACATATACAAACTGAATGTTGATCATGTTCACGTACCACGTGTAGACCTTGCTGACTCTGTAGAGAAACAGTGTGGACAGGAAGTGCAAGGAAAAACATGTCCATGCACAGAGTTCGAGGGATGCTAGATCCTGTTCATACAGACAGAGTCATGCTCATTCTCTCTAAGGATGTCTTTGCCAACTGTTTTTAGAGCTACTCTTCTGTTTCAGTCCTGAAATCTAAAATACTTGGTAAAGCCTATAAAGAGACAAAATAAAATATGCCCTTCACAGTACAGATGAAAGTGAAGCTGTGCCTCGCTGGGCAAGTTTTATATTCTACAAATGCTGCATGGACAGGGCATACAGCACTCATTTGAGATAATATAAAGGTACATTTTTTCCATTGGGTCTATAGAGCAAATTTGGTTTCTACTCATTTATATCCTGAAAATCTGGACCACTTACTTCATGCTGTATTTTGTTGTATTTAGCATAATACTGCCCTGAAATGTGCAGTTAATTACACAATTTCCTGTTTTAAATTCCATGGTAACTGTTCTCCTGCCAAAAGTGGATTGCTTTTGATAGGATTCTGTCCCTTTTTGGCAATATGTGGTTATGTATACTCCGTTCCCATCTTTATTATTCATGTTCTGTATCAAGAGACTACAAGCTCATGAGGTGAAATTTAGCCTGTGATATAGCTGGTGGCAGGCCTCCCAGGCATTCAGGAAGGCTGTGTTCCCACAAGGGTTGTTGCATTCCCACCACACCCTTCTGCTAATGAAGCAGCTCCACTAATGAAGGGAAACCCTGAAACAGTCACATCGTTTTTCCTCAAAGCAAATAGGCCTGGCTATATCCTTTCAATCTCACAGTCTCTCCTGCACTTTTAACCTCTGGCTGTAGTCATGCAGCATCCATCAGGAGATGCCCCTCCTCCAGGGCATCCCTGGAGCAGCCAAAAACCCTCGACCCACCACTGCCTAAACTTACAGCGGGTGAAGAGAATACCTCCTGTGGAATACGTGAAGGATGCAGATCTGACAGCACAAACTTCACTGTCGCCTTTTTTTTCTGTTGATCCTGTCTGCTCTTACGCTGCATAGTTCCCTTTTGACATGGGGGTAATGCCTGTGGGTATAATCTGTCAGGCTTGCAGATTCAAAATATGCCTCCAATAAATTTTCTAGGAGGTTCATATTCTTTGTTTTCCTGGTTGGCTTAATGTGCTTTTGTTGTGAATTTTGTAGCAGGCACAGTAAATACCATGCATAAGACTAGATGCAGACTGATTTCTTTGTGAAATGTAACAAATACAGATGTAGAAAGAAAAGCAGATGTATGCATATATACACAGACACATATTTATTGGTACAAGACAGCATATTCTATTTATCACAGAAACCTAATACAATAAGGTTGTAAGCGTAGATTATTTACACGCACTAACATACTGTGTGCTAAGAAATTTTTTACTTTCACACTCTGGCCTTTTCTCTCTAAAATATTGTTTGAAGAATTCCCTACCAGGGTAAAAGATCTGCTACAAAACTTTTTCACGAGATTTTTTTAGCTTTATGATGTTAAATATGCAAATTAATGATACCTTCTTTTTAAGGGGTTTTTTCCCAGAAAACAAAAGGAAAACAGAAGGGGTATTCTATGTCTTTTCAATTTAAACATTTAATATTCTCTATTTGAAATACTATACCTGATATGGGTTCTTCTCCTTCATAATTGATATTGCTAGTCAAACAGCAAGGTGTCCTCTGCATGACAGAATTGATATCTGAGCTATGAAGACCCCTTAGTGGAAGGAATGTGCTGTGAAACCCTAAGATATGAAATAAAAGTAAGATCAGAAAGGTAATGTTTAGCAGTCAATGTAGCAATTAGAAAGAGAGAGTTTGAGAAATGTCTCAGAAACACCAATACACCAGAAGGTGTGGCAACCCCATCCTAAGAAGTAGTTGTTTCAGAGATTACACCAGAAAATGTGTCCCTGCCTTCAGGCATTCATTTTGCCAGGTTTTGGGCCAATAAAATACTGTAAATACTGTTCATGGACCACTGTGCCACTTCATTACAACACTTGAGCTAAAAACCATTCAGAATTGAAGAGAAAACACAACTGATGATCTTGAGGGCTACTCAATACCCACACTACCCAGTGTGAGAACAGCTGCTCTAAGGTAACCAAACACTCAGCTGCCACAGTCTTTGATTCACCTGCTACCTGAGTACTGTGAAAAGGAAAATGAAGCCTCATAAGGCCTCATTTCTCTCTGGAGACCCACAGTTATTTTACCTACTATGGGCCATGGGGAGTTGAGTGGGAGTATTAGAGACAACCATAACAAACCCGCAGTGCCTATCTCTCCTACTCCAAGCACAGCAGTTCTAGAAGCAGCATTTGAGTGGGCAAAAGCCACCACCCCACCACGCAGTTGTGTGGGAAAAGAGGTGTCAAGGGCTGGTCATTGCTAGAGAAAGTTTGATGTGTTTACACTGAAGCCTTCAACATACTGCTCATTCCAGGATAAACAGATCAAAGCAAAGGGTATTATTATATATTTGTGTAGCCCCAACAGTGTGCTAGGCACTTAATTTGCCATTTGAGGCTGTTCCCTGTGCTGTGGTATTTCAGGCAGGATTTCCCATTCATCACACTGTTCCCACTCTGGGGCTGGAGCACAAGGTCAGCTATCATTGGCTCTGTCATGCTCAAAGGCTGCAGTGCTCTGGTAATTAAGACTGTTAGATGGGAGGGCCTCTTTTCCTGCTATTTGATGTAGAGTAGGTGCAGATGAAAGATTTATAGTTTTAATTCAAATACAGGACTTGTCTTTGACAACTTAATTGTGTTTGCAGAGAAGTTCTGGACCCTTTCTCTTGCCAAGTCATTACAGAAAGGCCTCACATCTTGGATCTACCAGGAAGCTGTTTGGATTAAAGAAATAACCAAAGGGACTCTGCATTAGCGCTGATAGAAGCAATAAACATTTGCTTGTCCTTCTGCTTGTAGTAAATATGTTGCTTAAGGTAGTACATTTCATACTTTGAGACCAAAGTAGTTTTCCTAACTTTTTTTTTCCTGTGTCTGTATTCATCTATCTAATCAGAATTTTCTTTCTATAGCCCCCCTATTAAAATCAGTTACTGCTAAAGTGAACAGCTAAACTGAACAGAATTGTAAAACTAGATAATTCTTCCTTTAATAAAAATGTGATTATAAATAAAAAAGTATGGTTTGATTCTACGAGGGAAATTGGTTCTACAATTCTGTTGTTACATAAAGTCATTGCAACACTCCACATTTATCAAAAAGATTTTGTTTGTACCCATCTGCTAAGCGGTAAACATCAGGTCCACAGAGAAAATTCCCTAAAAGTCAGGAATTACTCAAGGTACCCAGCCAGTACATGTAGCTTTTTCATGGACACGTATGCAGTTTTGAGGTCTCACTGATTGCTTTGATCATCATCCTCGGCTTCTGGCAGCAGCTGCAAACAGAATCAGGCGATTGCACTCTGCAGGGACAGAGGAGGTTTTGCCAGCAGATTATGGAGTAAATCAGAACAGGTGGGGTAGGAAATCCCTTGGCACAGCAGCGTCTCTCTTCTGTGTCTGGTTCTGGGAGAGGTGATGGTCAGATGGCTGGGGACAACACACCTTGTCCGTTGTTTGGCTCACTTGTTTTGGGCAAGAGATCTGCAGATGCATGGCAAGTTTGGGATCTGGGACCTCCCTCCAGCTCTGTTTGGTATAACTCTTCATGCAAACTGACCCTTTAAAAGCAAGGAAACTCAGCTTGTTGAAATATTTTTAAGAAAGCTTCCTGAAAAAGGCCTGTCTTCTCCTGTTATCCGGCTGTCATTACAGAGCATCTGAGCATTTTACTGCCATTGCTGCAGTTGTCTTGGTAAAAGGAGCTGAAGCACAGACTAGAAGACTGGCATTTAAAAAGGCGTTCCAGCCCCTAAAGTGGCGGATAATTTCCTGGTGATCTAGAAATCTTTAGCCAGGCTACTCACCACAGATGAGTATCTTCAAGCTCATAAAAGCCTTCAGACAGTTGCTGTCCAGAGTCCTGTGGGAAGCAGAAAAAGCAATTTAACCCCAATTTAATGAGTTCCCAATATACAGCATTTTCTCCACATACTGCCAGCAAGGTACGGCTCAGGGCACAGGGTGCACTCCCTTGCAGGTCATCTCCAAAAAGAAGGGCAGAGGCAGCAAGGTGATGTACACACTGTTGAGAAGAAGTGCAAATGAGGGATCCAGAGAGGAGAGGAAATGTCACCTCCCCAGGTCCCTCAGCTCCTGCTGCTTTTGGGCAGTGGTACTTCAGCTCTGATCCAGCAGCCCAGCAGCTGTGGAGACCAACATTTAAAATAGCATGAAGGAAGGACAGGCACCAAGTGCGGGCGTCTGGAAAAGTTGAAAGCAACTGGATTTACACTGGAGAAGAGAGTTGTTTTTTGGGGTTTTCTTTAGGCTGGTTTTCCAGAGAGCACCATGACTGTGCAAGCTGGGTCCAATCTTGAGTTCTTGCCTGAGACCCCAACAGTGGCCATCCCCCACACCACGAAGCCTTCTCAAGTGCTGCTTCCCCCAACCCCAGGGCAGCCTGCATCCCAGGCAGAGGTGAGCCACAGGGTCTGGGGTTCCATCTCAGGATGGGAAAGGCAAACTCTCTATGCTATTTCCTAGGTATCGCCAGGGACTTGAACGAGTGTTATGGCTTCTCAGGTACAGGCAGACAAACACGAGCAAAGGAAAGGGAGCAGCACAAGTATCCCAGGCACCTGCACCCCAAGGCTGTCATGCAGAAGTGGGGGCCTTTCTGAGGGTTAGCAGAGTTATTTGTTAGGGTGAGACTGTCCACCCCAGCAGAAGAAAGCTGTGCCCTCTAGCTTACCAGCTCTTTGAATAACTCTCCCTTGTAGCCTCTGCTACAAATAAACCTCATCACTTTTACCAGATGGTGGTGCAAACTTCTTCACACATAGTCTAGATTCAGGCTGTGTATTGATGAAACAAGAGGGGTCTTTCAATAAAGAAGTGTTTTTACCTCATGCCCAAGGACATACCCAACATCCTGTGCAGGATGCAGCCTGAGGAGAGGACTTACTCACTTTTTGCAGAAAAGGGCATCTCTTTATTCACAGGCCTCTCAGCTCAATATAATCTGGGCCAAAGCCATCCAGCAGTGTTTACATCAGACAAAAACACTGGATATACTTTTGTGGGGTTTTTATAACCTCAAAATTTCCTTTTAATTCATGTATCCATCGATCTTACTCACCTCCTAGATGAGTCCAGAATCCAACTTTCTTCTGCATTTACTTAGTGTTCCTAACAATCTGGCAGCACACACTAATTGTATACACATGGTTGTAAGATATGACTTTCTAAAGAAGGGAGTTTTACAGCCCTCTGTTTTAGTGTCTCTCCCTGCAATTTAACAGCAGAGCAGAGATGGTCATGTCACCGCATGCCGATGCTCCTGCTTCGGAGAGCACTGCAGAAATGAGTGAGAGCCATCCAAGAAAAGATTTGGCCAGTGTGTTTAAAAAGGACTCCAATTCCTTTAATGAGACAACGTTGACAGAACAAGAAGTACGTTACCACTGTAAAGGGGAGAAATGTCTGGAGGAGATTAAAATTTTCATGGGTTTGAACGTTTTCTCATTTGGGGAATTCATGCTTTTTGCAGAAGAAACGAGGACTGGAAAGGCAACTTTTCACCACCTCTGAAAACCTGAACAATTTTTCTTTAAGTACCTGAAAGTAAATTTAGGAGCTTAGCACGAGCCATTGGGATTTGTAGATGCTGGCCAATAATAATGACAGATTTTCCCAACTGAGTCTTAAATCTATCACTTCTTGTTATAACCTCATAAAATGACAAGCATGATAGATAGTCCTTTATCACATCCTTTTGTGTTTCTGTAGTCAGTTGTCATCTATCTGTTATTCTCCACATCATTTATTGTATGTGTAACACACTCTTGAGCTCTAGAGGAGGTCCCAGACAATTCTAGTCCCACAGATGTGTGATTTTGGCAGGACATCTCAGTTGCTGTTCCTCAGAAATAATCCTGCCCTGGCACAGGGATGAAATGTTGCAGCAGATCCTTTCTGATTAGCTGTGAATTCTGAAGGAAGAAGTCCTTCCACGGTGTTGCCATCGCACTGAAGGACCCTGCCCTCTGGAAGGTGTCAGATGCAAATAATTCTGATACTGAATCAGATGCAAATAAGTCAGAGATACTTTTGGGAAGTGAATACAATTTCAGATTACTAATATGCATCTCTCTTTAGCAGAGTACACGAATGTGCACTGAGCTCTGAGTTGCCATGACAAGGGTATTATCAGCTTCAAAACAGTTAATCTGAAGGTACCTCAGACTCACTTCACTGTCCCTCTCACTTGTCTAAATAACTTTTCGAAAGACATGGTCTCACACTCTGTTTGATCTGTTTTCATCACATACATGCCCAAAAGTGCCACAGCACGTTAACAAACCTTCAAAGCTCTTTAGTTGAATACTTTTAACAGCCAGAGTCCCTGGAGCCATGAGACAGTAGCAAACAGCAGAAAACCACGAGCTAAATGTATGAACATTTCTGACAATGTCACAGCATGTCCACCCTTGTTTATCCTTCTGAATTTCCCACACACTCTGAATCAGGCCAGCCATTTGCATCTCGAAAGTATAGAAAATAATACAACAGAAGATAAAATGAGATAGTATCATAATGCTGCAGTCAAGAATACATTTCTACTGGACTATATCTAAATCAGGTCTGACTTTATTTGTACCTCTTCACTGGAGGTATGGCAATTCTCACATTATGGAGCACTATCATTTAAAATACAATTTTGATTAATATCACTCAAAAATTAAATACCGAGATAGTTCAGTTCCTTCCTTCAAATCCACTGGGAAAGTCACAGACAACATGTATAAACTCTTGGAATGGAAAATGATAAAACACCCCAGAGCATCATTATTCCTCACTGCTTCCTGAAATCCATTCCTCAAATCCTTCAAACTAAAAACCCTGTGGATTTATGATTTACTGAGAAGTCCATGGATTTCTCAGATCATTCACCCAGTTTTGTGAGGAAGTGAGGGATTAGAGGGAACTACACAAATAGGTCAGCCAAGGTTCATGTCTTGACTCAGCTGTAAGTTGATGGTGACATTTTCCAGATATTTATTGGGAGTTCATCTTGGGAGATGCTCATTTTATAAACACAACGTAGAATTTTCTGAAGCAGGTATGGTGAGTGCCATGTGCATCCTTGTAGAGTAGCAAAACGCTTCTGTCCCACCGGCTTTTTCAAAGACATCTGAAACATGGAAGAGTGACACCGTACTCTGTAGGTTAGAGAAGAGAAAGCTGAGGTGTGCTGTTTGTCCCAGGTTCCAAAAGTGATGCAAGAAGGCAGTGAAACTCTATTTCTTTCTGCTACACACCATGAAACTGTGGAGGTTTTTGCTAGCAGGGGTTGGACAACACCTCTGTAGAGTCAACTCTGAGGCAGGGAAGTCCAGAGCCTCCATACTTTGGATAAGGGGGGTCTCTGTCTCCAAGGCAGGCTGGTACAATTCCTTATAAAGACCTGGAAAGCACTGGTAATTGTCTTCTGCTGTCAGACAGTGTCACTGTAAATATTAAGGTTTTTGTCAGCAGCCAGTGCAGGTAAGAGACTGCCTACATGTAAATGGTCTACTTGGAACTGTAAATCTTTTGCTATTCTTTAAAAGGTCAAATGGTAAGTTTATGTAATTATCTAATTGTACTTAATAAAAAGCCAGAAGCATGTGTGTTGCTTTACAAATGATTTTTTAAAAAGTCAGGCCTATGCCTTCCAGTCTGGATTGGACATAACACAGCAAGAGATGGTAATAACCCAGTTGTGAGTGAGGGCTGGAAAGGTGAGCACTAGAAGAGTGAGAGATACACTGGTTGTTTCCATTCTCAGGAGTCATTTTGACGAGATGTTTAAATGAAGAGATTTTAAGCAGGACAGTGCTCTGTGGACATGAACTAGTTCAGCACTAGCTGGAAAATGATTGTCACAGTTCTTGCAGATGCTGGATTTCGGTGCATTCAGATATAACATTCGTTGAAAGAGAAGATCAGTTTTCCCTTGATGAATATGTTATTGCTGCTTGCTACAGCTGTTCCAAAGTGTTTCCAAAAATGATAACCACTCTGGCCAGCCCTCATTTTGCTATCATTCTCTTCCATAATGCTGAGAAAAATCATGTAGGCAGATTTTTGGATTATCATTGCTCTATTTCTCTGTAGTTTGCACCCACAGAGGATGTGCCTCAACTGTTGGGCAACAGTAAATTCTTTGAGGAAATACCACAGATATTTGGTACACCCGGAAGCACAATGGGATGCAGTCTCAACTGACACTGAAGGTTACACTTGTCAGTACATAGAAAGATATGGTCCTTCAGATTCCTGTGATTTTTATTGCAATATCTATAGGTATATACCAATAGATATTGACCAATCTCTTGTAATCTCTTAGATTACCTCTGTAATCTAAACGTAAAATCTTGAGTAAAAATTGAGTGAGTGATGCTGAAAGGATGCTCTCGTGTGCCTGTTAGAACAAGGAAAATTTTATACCTGATGTGAGCCCGGGAATGTCTTGCAGTTAGCAATATTCAAAGTGACAGCAAAGTATGGAGTTTACTGTTCAGCACAGTGAGCACTGTATATATAAGTATATAAAGGAGGAAATGCTACTGTCTGACACTGATAGGTTAGCTCTTCTCAGCTGGACAAGCCTGCAGCAACCCTATATTCTTTCTCTCTTTCAAAGAACTTCTAATTTTTTTTTTCTTTTTCATATGTGTGTGCTCATCTGGTGCCCACACAACTTTATAACTTCGAGAAAAGGAGTAAGCTGTTTTAATTTTTAATAACTGTCTGGAGAGGGAAATAAAGGGCTTGAATTACTCTGACCATAGCCTGCTGTTGCACTGTTGTGCGAGAACAAAATTTTAACATGTGGATGTTAGCACTGAGGTGTTTGAATCCTCGATTAGGGCAACAGAATTTCAGAAAAGAAAAAATCTATTAACAAAAGTGATTTGTACAAGAATGTTAAGGTACATTATTTGTTTAATTGAATCAGTTCTGTTGAAACCTTTTGAAGTCTGGAAATCACTATCGTAAATCCTTTACTGTAGTCAGAACAGTATAGCTATACTAAGTTTTGGAAACCTTTCCTAGCCCTCCTTTTATCTTCCTTCCTCCTTTTGGGTCACAGGAAAAAAAAAAAAGGCAGAAACAGTATCACTGAATCATTTTTTTTAGTGTCTACACTGCAAAAGAGGGATGCCTCTAGCCAGAATTCCTGCAGTGCTGGAATAGGAGTCTGTTACCCATTTAGATACTCAGCTCTCTGCGAAGGCTGTAGCTGTAAAATGTGGATGGTGCACTTGCCTTTCACATACCAAGATGCAATACTTTATTTTCCTGTACAGTACTTCTTCCCAGCTTCTTTCTTGCATATACTCAGCATCAAAAAGCTCTTAATAGTTCGCAGAAACAGAGGGAATTAACTCAATGCACCGTGCTTCTAAGAGAACACAAGATTATCTAATTCCCCAATCCTTCTGTCTAAGATATGAGGTCTACCAATTCATAATGTGGAGCATAAGGTGGAAATCTCAGAGAGCTACTCAGAGAGATGAGAGCTACTCCAGTGTTGTAGCTCTGAGAAGGGTGGATATCAGCCTGAGGTGGATCCTGCCCATCAACACAAGGGCTATGTACTGTGGGAATGTACCAGTGACGTTAGGTGGGAATCTCTTGGTCCACTTTGTTTGTACTGATGTCTCCAGGCACAGAGATCTGTGCCTGGGATCCATTAGGACATCTGACTGAGGGGTGCTTGTCTTTAGAATCAGTGGAAATCTGGAAAGTATAGTCAATGGAGTCATAAGTGCTTGTCATCTTTTCTTGAGCAGTGTCTCTAAACTGAATCAGGACAATTTTAACTTGTCTAAATTCAGAAATATGACTTTCTAGGAGTATGAGTATCAAATGAGCCATGAGGAAGACATTTCTACCCTTAATTATAGTGGAGAAGCAACAAGAAAAATCATTTAATAGAGATTCTCTGCATGCTATCACTCTTCTGGGCCCAAATAAATTGTGCTGATGCTTAATTACCTTCTCACTTGAAATTTGCCAGAGTTCAGACAGGTGGATTTGAGATGAAAGTCTTTGCAAAAGAGTTTTGTTGGTCCACATAAGGGGCATGTGCCGTAAGGATTATTTGAGATATACATATTCACCTGCCTGGGGGCAAAGAAATTTTGTGTGCTTAAATGCTCTCTTTCTGGTTGGGCTTTTGCAAGGGTCAGCTTGCAAAGCTAGTGCCTTCAGTTTTTCAAACCTTTTGTCATTATAGTGAAATCTAGCATCAAGAGGAGATCAAATCGTTAAGGATTTTTTTAATGGGTTTATTTGGGAAAAATATGCTTTTCACTTTAGTTATGGCAGGAAACACTTCTTTCTGCATGAGCTTCTGGCTCTGTGGGCTACGAATCTCTGGGCTGAGCACAGGCAAGGATCTTTTGTTACTTTTAAACTGTCAGGAGTTCCTGCCTTCTGGCAATCAGGAAAGTGCAGAACAAAAGGCTGTTTCCACCAAACAGCAGCTTCAGCAAAAGCTTTAAAGTTTCCAACCAACTTTGTGTCTGCATAATAAAGCAAAAGGAATAGTACAAGATGAGAAGAGCTCTGCTGTGTAAACAGCTTCCTGTTGATGTTTGTTGTTCCACTGCTGGATTTAGGGCTATTTTAACTTGTTCTGATGCAACAAAAGTTTTACCATCCAGGCTTAATGCGCCAGCTGATAAATGATGGGGACAAATTGAAACCAATTTTGTTTGCTTGAAACAACATTGTATCAGGAGTCTGCCAATTAGTTGCCAGCAGAGAACATAGTCATTATATAAGTACCTTCTGTCCATAAAAACTGTCCAGCTACTCTACTAGAAACTTGTGTCTAGAGAAACGCTGGTAGGAGGCCGATTTCAAAGTTCGTTAAGCTGAAGCTTGGCAGACCAATTCTCAGACCAGATGCGCACATTTTATTAAAAAAAAGTTGTATCAATCTTTTCAAGCGCCTTTGATCTAGAACTTGGCAAACAGCTCGCGGTTTTCGAAGTTCCATGTGGATGCTTTTATTTCAAACTTTGGGTTAACAATGATTTCATTAAAAAAAAAAAACAAAACCAAAACAAAACAAACAAACAAAAAAACCCAGAAAAACACAAAACAAAAGAAGGCCTCTATCATAGGCAAAGCCTTCAAGATAGCTGCATTGGACTCCTAAATGTTCTCCCTTCCCCCTCCTCAAATATTGCTTAAAAATGGCAGGTAACAAAAATGCATGAACATGCCTAGTAGACTTGTTGCCATGCTTCAGTGCCAAATTGAAACCTTGCCACCCAATAACAAACCTTGACCTGCAGCGTAATTGCTCCATTTTTCATGGTTTCCTTCTCTGTCCTAGCCATTTCAAATTGCACTGACCTGCCACCCACTATTCCAGACAAGTTACCAGCCAGGAGTCCAGCTTTTAAATGAAACAGGGTTTTAACTTCAAAATGGCATGAGGAATTTAACTGCTTCAAGATGTACCATGTATTGCTAACCAAAGCCTGGAGTGCTACCTAATATACGACATCCCCATGGAAATGTCAGCAAATGCTACTGCAGTACAGAAATAGCAGAAGCTGACTACAGGAAGAGGGGGAATAAGAATGAGGGGGAAGATTATAGATGTACTGGTGGGCTTCAGTGCTGAGAGTTTTCAAAATAGGTCTGCAAATACAGGTAGAGTTTTACTGAATCATGTGAGATACCCAGAGGATTTTAAAGACTCAGCAATATAATTGTCGATACAAAGTAAAAATGTGCTGGATCATTGAAATCTATTTTTAGTGGACAACTAGTCTTCCAAAGCAGTAGTGAGTAAGCCTCAGTAGGGACAAAATTTCATGCCAGCGTCTGAAACCATAGATTTTCTACAGTCCCTCTGATAGTTTTGGAGGTTCCTCTTTGTGCTTAGACCTGGATTAAAGTAAAGGTGCTGCAAAAGCTCTCCACAGCACCCTAGCTCCTTCAGATACACAAGGGTCTAATTTTCAGTTCCACTAGTGCTAGGGATATTCTCACCCAAGTCAGCCCACCTTGAAAATATAATTATCTGCTTTTCTCTGCAGACATCCTGGGGCAAAAGTTTGTGCTATGTAAACCATCTGGGCATCCTAGGCACTGCAATATTTAACACCCTCATGTACCGGAAACAGGGAGAGCCTGCAGCAGAGGGAAATGCTGTCTGGCCCCAAATACTCCCTAATGCAGACACAGCACATGCTTAGACAGGTTTAGTGCAGACCAGACATATGGTCTGGCCTTAACAGAGCAAGCCAACAGTGCCACTGTGGCCTGGAAGGTTGCTGCCTTCCCTGACAAGAGGACAGGGGATTGGGGGATGCTAAGGAGTCTCCTTAATTCAGGCTGCCTGGGCTCAGAGGATGAGCCCATATAGCTCCATCAGAAAGAACTCTTGGGACCTCCTCAGAGCTGATGATGGCATGGGAAGGGGTGCCGGCTCTCTGAGCAGTGCAGGTCTCTGGATTCTTGTTCTATCCTAAGGCAGAACAGCATCTTTTGTGGGGAGAGGCACCTGTCACTCCTAGCTGAAGCCTGTTTGGCCCAGCAAAGACTCTTTTGACTTCAAAGAGGGGCCAGGTTTTTGCATGTCAGGCTCCTCATCATTGTTTCTTGATTAACGGTATTAATAAGGCAGGTGTTTTAACCTGCCTGGTTGGTGTTTTGTCCCTGGAGAGGCATAATCCAGTGGAGTGGGAGAAGGATGTTCATGTAGTAAATCTTTTACTATTTAAATAGGAAACATTTTTTATGGGGGATATGAGCAGTGTTTAAAAACTGCAGAGCCAAACACTCCAGGGATCAGACGTAAATGAAGGTTAAGCCTTGTGAAGGCTTCTACCTTGGGTTTTTTATTGGGATTGCTATAGTGACAGAGGCCTTGATGTTTTATAACCTTGACCATATGGTTATGTGGTCTGGGAGAAGAGGGTTTGGCAAAGGGCAGGGGAAAGCAGAGAGGGAAGGAAGATTGCTGTTATTGCTGCAGTGGAACAAGCATGTTCAGCTTACCCATTCTGGTGGGTCCTAACCTACAGCACATGGCTACCAATTCCACAGTCTTTATGGGGAAATCACACAGGCGTTGTTGAATCATTTAGCTTAGACTTTGAAAGAGAAAAGTAGTAGGGTGATTAAAGACAAACTGAAGCTACTTGTTAATGTATGCTGAGGGGGTGGAATTGACTTTCATTAAGTTAGAATGACCACTGCTCCTGAGTGCAGGGAAAAGGCAAGTGGTGGATTTTTCTGATTTTTTTTTTCAATAGGGCAGCTGCTTTTGTTCTTTTCATTACGCAAGACACAGATGCACAAAGCAAGCGGTTCAATGCCTTCTGCAGAGAGCTCTATTAGTTCTGAGCTGAAATTGAACCACGCTAATTTTAAAGCACTGCAATATAGCCATTTTATTTCCTCCAGCTGTGGATCTTGACTTTCAGCTGGAAAGAGGGGGAAGAAAGACAGGGTGAAAGTAGAAATGGAAAAAATAAGATACTAGAATTGAAAGAAATTTTTTAAGTATTGTGTTGCCTCTCCCTGGAAATGAGTACAATCCTTGATGTCCTCTTGATATTTAGGATTCACAATTCAAGAATTCCTTTTCCCCATGAAAAACTTGTTAGGATGTTAAAAAATATGGGAGTGCCCAGAGTATCCTTACAGACTACATGCAGTAAGGCCTGCTATTTCAGTTCTTTTCATCATAGGCGTCAGTGGGAAGCCTTTACAAAAACACAAAAGGGAATTAGGTACTTACCTCCTACCCAGTGCTTAAATCCCCTCCGTGCCAATGGAGATCCCTCCTTAGACAAACAACCAAAGAACTCTGAGGAATGTGAAGTTGGATTTATGATACTAGAAATTCTCAGCAAAGGCAAAGTATTGAATTTATAGTTCGCATTTGGATTCTTCCAAAAAGCCTCACTTGCTAGAACTTGGTTGGAGGTTTCTTTATCAATCAGCACAAAAGTTAAAATGGGAAAAAAATCAAGGATTGATGGGCAGGTGCCCATGTGTTTGCTGGCATTTGATTTGGTGATATATACAAAATGTTAGAGAAACTGAGTATTCCTAAAGTATCTGTTGACACATTGAAGGAATCATTTCATCCTACAGACAAAACAGAAGTGTCTGTTTCTTTACATCTGTAATGAGATGTGGCACATGCTGCACCAGGGATTTAAAAGCTAAATGCACTTTGAGAATAGCTTTATATTTCTGCTTTTTTACCATCTATACCAAATAAATGCAGTTTAATGCATTGTACTTAAATGATACCAATATCCACTCTGTTATTTTTTGAGGCAGTGAGTGTACCTCAGTCACTGCACACTGGCAGTGTGCAGTTTAGGTAGTTCTACGGATGCTGTGCAGTTTGGAAGTGAGCCATCGCCAGTAGTGAAATGTCAAATTGCTTTGCCAGTGGTAGTGCTCTGATTATGCCAGAGCAGATACTTTCTATCTCTATGTTGACTGGAAAGTAACAATAAATGGCAAGCATTACTGAATAACTCCTGGAAGCTACAGAAGGGTGGGCCACTCTTAAAGGAATGAAGAGAGTCACCTTCTGGAGGCCAGACCTATGATATTTCTCTCTGACCTGCAAATTTCTTCCTGTCTGTCTATGATACTGCAATGCCAAACCACTAGCGACTCATTACGTTCCTACCAGCAAAGCCTGGGTCTGGCAACTCGGTGCTTTAGTAGCCAGTATTAACTTTTTATCATAAGTAAAATCATTTGTCACAGGTGTGTGCCTGACATATTTGTGACTTCATTAAGAAGTTATAAAGCAAAATAAGGCAAAAGGTGGATTTTGTCTGTCTTCTGACAAAGCACGTACTTGCATGCATTCTTTCAAATGAGAAAATCTCGCTGCTTTCGAAGGACAAACATATGCTCTCTGTATTAGCATTTAGTACCACTTGACCTACAGTTGTTGGGTTTTGTCTCAAGTGCTGTAAAAATGCTTGAACATCTGCCCTAAAATCTTCTGCCTTGGAGAGGTCCTGGACAGTAAACTCCATAATTTTTGCTGTGTGAAGACTGACTGCATGAATGCCTGGATCCCCTGCCTCTGGGAGCAAGGCTGCAAAGGGACACAGGCAGAGTCTAGCCTTGCTGGGAAGTGGCCAGTGTGGAGTCTATCTGGCCAACGTACCTGGGCAGGAAGGAAATAGAAAACTTGATCAGTTCCGTTCCTTCCTTGACTTGGAGCTGCTTCATGGCTCCTCCTGAGTGTGGTGATCCTGGGCCAGGCTTACAAAACTTAAAGTCCCAAGCTAAGCCCTGGATAGTATGGATAGGCATTGAAACAAATATACAAAGGACTGTGCAGGCCTAGGTGTCACTGCTTCCTCTGGAGACTGTGGAAAAGCGCACAATCTTATGAACAGGAAGGTGATCATCAGTAGCCTCCAACATGCTAGTGGATAACTTTTGGATCTGGTGCTAGCAACTGGATTACCGTTGGGAGCAATGCACTTGTAAGAAAAGAAATAATGTATAGAGATATTGCTATGACTGTAGTACTTGGTATTGAATATGATTTTAAAAGAAATGTTAATTTGTGTTTCCTAAGCCTTCTCAAAGAGTTTTAGTGATGAGCAGGCCTCTGTATTCTCCAGTTCCTGGGCTAGAGACATACCCCTTACTTAGTAAATTTTACGTGTAGTGGAACACTGACAACTCCCACAGTACTGTAGGCAAAAAAGGCTAAAAAATGCATGGGAAGTCATTAGACAATTCAATCTGACTTCAAAGAGAAGAAGAACCTCTTGGGTGCAAGTAAAGAAAAACTGGGTCCTGGAATTCGGTGCTCTGTGTCCATTAGCTAGCCAAAATCCAACTCACTGCTTTATCACATCTTCTGATCCTGCTCCACCGCATGTGTGTTTGAACCCAGCATAAATGATTTTCAAACGATGTTGAGCTGTTTCATATTATGCCAAAATGTCCATTGAGAAAGGCCTCTGCAGTGCACTTGCAGGCTGACAGCTGTCATTCCAGTCACCAAGAGATAGTTGTTCGAGCTGTTTTTAATCTGAACTGTCAAAGTCCTGGAGTACTTGGTCTAGCAAAACTCTATTGTCACAGCAACAAAAACAATAAGCCTTTCTTCAGCTAAGTAATAGTTAAGAATTCCTTGTATTCCTCACAGATATTTTCTTTCAAATCCTTGTTCTTCATGAAGCTGAAGTAGTCCTCTCATTCTGAGTAAACACGTAAGTAAAAAGATGAACTGTGTTCTTCAAGACAAATGAGAAGGATCAGATTCAAAATCATAGAACGGTTTGTGTTGGAAGGAACCGTAAAGATCACCTCATTTCAAACTCTCTGCCATGGGTGGGGG
The DNA here is from genome assembly GCA_013398015.1 of Oreocharis arfaki. NCBI lineage: Eukaryota > Metazoa > Chordata > Aves > Passeriformes > Paramythiidae > Oreocharis > Oreocharis arfaki. Next base: position 346,853 of record VZRR01008226.1, read on the forward strand.
CACCTTCTACTAGACCAGGTTGCCCAGGGCCCCATTCGACCTGCCACTTCCTATTTCTTTCCTACATAAGAAATTTCAAAGCAGAAATCTCCGTTTATTTTGTTTACTAGCTCCACGTCAAAGTAAATGACATAATATATCATTTGGGAAGGGAAAAATTCCTGAGAATAAATGAAGAGCCATCTTTCTGGATCATAGAAATAGCGCTAAGATCGATTAAAATTCAAAGTAGGCATTTAAGAAGCTCCTCAGATGCTTCTAATAGACAGAGAAGATTTGACAATTGATTTCCAAGTGAAAGCTTTTAGGTTAAAAAAAAAGTAATATTAACAAGACAGTAAGTTGTATTAACAATATCTTATTATCTAAAATTAGGCACTTCTTAGCTCACTAATTTCCTCTGGTTTTTATAAGTGCCTCTACTAAATATCAACTGGACAAGGAACAGACTGACATGACACAAATCACAAAAAATACAATTTCTTCAGAGGCCTTGAAAAGGGCAAGAAGTAGCTTTTGTTCTATTCATCCGAATGCATTTGTGCAGGAGCTCTCTGGGTTATGCTAGAAACCCAAAGCTGCCCTTCCAAATCAGTTAGCCTCTGGATTTTAATCACTGAAAGTAAATGAGATATTCTAGTTACCAGCAGGGGAACGGTTGCCAATCATAGTAGAGAAGAAAGCAGACCAACTGCAGGGCATGAAATTAAATTTTCCAGGTAGTAGCCAGTAATTGATACCACAATGTGACCTTTGCCTAAAAAAGCCAATTTAGAGTTCTATGGAACCACAACTAGGGCAGGACAGAGTCTGTGGCTACCAACGCACTTGCTCGGCAAAGAAATTACTCTGACAGTACTTTCCACCTCCACTGGCATGTAGTTCTCTGTCTTTGTAATCTGCATGAAATGAGACTCTAATCTGATGCAGACAGCATCCCAAGAGTATTTATTCAGATCTAATTTAATAATTAGCTTATAATGTTGCAAAATAAGAGTACAGTAATTCTGCATTCAGATGATAAGAAACTGACAATTTTCTTTGATATTAGGATTATGTATGTACCACTAAGCAATGAGATTTTTTTTCCCCAACCTTCGAGCTGAAAAATTAATGAAGAACCTGTTTTAGTAATTCTCATAATACCCCCTTCAGAAATCGATCATAGCTTCTTCCAGGAGGACTCTGGAAGTGCCAGAGTCTGGAAGTGCACATCCCTCTGGAAGTGCCGGAGTCTCTGGGCTCACACTGACCCCATGCCCACTGAAGGAAGTGATTGAGATCCACAATCAGCCTCAAGCCCTACCCAGAAACCAAGGCTCCTGAATGAGGTACACAGCTGGCCTAGCCATCCCAAACGAAAGAAGCAGGAATTGCTGGAAGATGATTTATCTCAGCTGCACGTTCATGCAGCCTCCAGAGGTGCCCATATCACAACTGATGTTGCTCAAAGAGAGAATCAAGTCACCAGACTCCCAAAACAGGCCCCTCAGTTAAATGGCTGAAGCAAAGAGGGATCAGTCTTATTCTACCCACAGAAGCCAACCAATGCTTCTTCAGAGAACTTCTGATGAGAACCTACACTCATCCACTACTGATGAAATCAAGGGGAGTTTTGTCACCAACACCATGCTGTCCAGTTCAGGCTACAAAACTGAGAACACATATAAAGGAGTCATTGTAAAATTACTTTCTTTCACACCTTACAAAATGCAGCAGCTGCTTTTAAAAAAAGGAGTCCTCATGCCCACACTACTAAGGGCCTTCCTATGGATTTTCTCCAGCACAGTTTTCCCATGAAATTAATAAGAATATATTTGTGTTTAAAAACAAGAGGATTTACCAAATTGCTGTCTGGAACAGACCCAGTCCCCGTTCACTGGAGCTTCTACATGGAGCACTGTTTGTAATACTGAATATCAAAGCTGCTGCTGACATGTTTACTGCTCTGCTGCAAGATTAGCAATGCATTCTCTTGTGCCACTAGAGTTCGAAGCTTTGCACTCAATTAAAAACTAACAGACTCAAGAAATGCTGAAAATGTTATCAGCTGGAAGAAACCAGATACATATAATTTAGAAATGCTTCTCCAATCCCACTTGTTTCCCAGGTTATTTCTTCTTACAAATATGCATCCGTAATCAGACACGAAATTCTAGCTATTTGGTTAGAAATGCCTTCTATGTTTGGGCTTAGAATACAAAAGCAAATGCAAAAGCAGGAAGAGATTTTTTAAAAAATCCCCACACAATTAGATTTAGCTCTCTCAGCCGTGTCATTTTATGATTGCAGAAAACTGGAAAATTGCAGCTCTCTATTCAATTTAGATTGCAATCAGATATTAATTTCAGATTTCAATTAATATTATAATTTTTGTGGAGGGAAAAAGGGCACAATAGCAAAGAGAGAAACGAGCTACAAATCTCTCCATACAGAATGAAATGAAGGACAAAGTCCAGAAACGCAGGGATGAATAAAAACCCCACGCTCACTATGACCACTGCATACAAGGGAAGAGCAACCAAGCAGGAGATGTCCTTTCCCCTTTTGCTTAGACTGCTACAAAAATAGCTTTCTAACTGTCTCTCATCTAACCTTCCTGCAAATGAAACCAACAGCTATCACGGATTTCTTCAACATGCCGGTAGCACCAACAAAGGAAAGTTGACACTTGGCTGGCTGTCCTACTCTCATAGCTAGACCTCACTCTCAGCCTGCTGTCAATTATATTAGTCCAGCAGAGACGGCTCAAGTGTCTCTGTACCACACACAAAAATTGAATTTTGCTGCTCCAGGAAAAGGATGAAATTACTTCCTGGCACAGGATATGTGTGACATGTTCCCTTCCACCCTTGCACCCACCCACCCNTTCCTTCCTGGCACAGAGCAAATCTTCTTCTGCCACATCCCCTCTGCCTGGAGTGATCCACGCTCCCCTGCTAGGGCAGGCCCCAGCACCTCTCCTGCAGCCTCTACCCAGGTGCCTTCTGCATCTACTCTTCTGGCCCAAACAGCCCTGAAATACACCTTAGCTAAATAGCTAAATCTGTGGAAAAGTGGCTACTGACAGACATCAGCGGGTATAATCAAGTAGGCTTCTCCTTCTGCTTGGCTTTCAGGTTGATTGTGGTCTTCTGCTTGTTCAAGAACTTCCAGTAGGCTATGAAAGCCAACCCATAGGGCTAATGGAAAATAATAGTGTTGAGGGGCTAGGTACAAAATAATAAACATTTTCCCTGCTTTAAACAGTCAAGGGGTTGTAAGGAGTTTTCTGTGAAACAAACTCATGATAGGATATGTCTAGAATGAGAATTTTGTGCCAATAGTTGAAATTATAATGTGGAAAACATCCCAGGTACTATACAAAGCTGAGATATAAAGCATAGAACAGCTTTTAACTGACAACTTAGTCTTGGTAATGTGGTGTCCTGGAGTCAAAAACATTTGGGCATTATGCTCTGCTATTTGTCCTGGACTATCAATATCCAGTGTAGTTGAGGTCAAAGTGCCCCCGTGCAGAGGTGACACCATGGCACTGCCTGCTGAGGCACTGAAAGCCAGGGCTTTCCAGCATGGAGGCAGAGGCCGGGCTTTGGGAGACTGAGGCCAGGCTGTGCCTGGGAGCATGGGTAGATGCCTGCATCAGAAAAAATGGAGCTCTTTCTTCAACACTAGCTCAGGTGGGGAGGCTGTTAGGCCAGCAGTGTCCCAAACTGATAAAGCCTTCCAAAAATTATGGCTTATCTTCTGAACTCTGGACTGATAGAGCAACCAGCTCAGCCTAGCCAAGTCTGCAACATGCCATGCTGCCCTGTGCTCACTCTGTGTTTTCCCTGATGCCTCTCTCTTCCCAGCATTGGTCCTACCATTCTCTGTTTCACAGTGTAGTTGTACTCTGTGCCTGACACTGAAAATCACGTTCCTGTGCTTTCCTTTCTATTTCAGAGTCCCTTGCTGTTGAAGAATAAGGGAGTTACTCCTTGGAGAAGTCTTGTTATAGGGCCCAGTGACTGGAAACATGCTTTCTGCCCTCACCTCCTCTGCCAGCACTCCTTTCCTTCCCTTGATTGCCAGTGTGGGTTGTGGGTTTTTTTTTGTCAAGACATGACATTTCAGTGTTAATCCCTATGAGGGATAAGAACAGACAGCCTATCACCCGAATTTACTTATCATCAGCTAGATAGCTGCCTCTTGAAAAGAAATTCAACAAATGTATTATTTCCATCCTAATTAAGTCCTCTTTCAGTTAAGTTAAAGGCAGTACACCCTCGGCCAGCCTTTGGTAGCCCTGACCTTTTCAAGGTGCCTTGTTGTGAAGATTGACAGCTAGCCCAGGGCAAAAGCTCTCTGCATAGTCAGGCCAGGACCTTGTCAAAATAGCACAATGAGGAGTTCAATAGCCAATCAATAAGACAGACATCAAAATCAACACTAAGGACTCTCATAGGAAACATAATTAATTTTATGATAACATCTATGAACTTGTAGTGAAGTGTCATTAAGGGATGACATTGTGCCCAGAAATTTTGGTGAAAGCAATTATCTAGCTGTGTGGAGGTTATTGTTCTGCCTATGTCAAAAGCTGAGGGAAATAAAATGTAGAAACAACAGAGTTTCTTTATAAGCAGCAATATTGGCTGTGTGTATCACAGCTCAATGCTTATACTTGTGTAGCTATGTGAAGCTTGGTTTCAATTTTTTGAGATCTTCTTCCCTAGTGACTTGTGTTTGGTTCACTGTTTCAAGTCTATCCTGAGCTAGGAGCTAACATTCTTTCAAACTGCTCCAATAAGGCAGGGTGGTGTTTTATAAGTGTAAAAAATAGGCTTGTTTTTCCTAATAATTATGGCTGAAATCAATAATCTGTACGAAATGCCATTGATGTCTGCATGTCTCTTATTATTTCTTTATATGCCTAATTAGGAATAAACATACACATTTTTGTACCCATGTAGTATTCTGTGAAATAAACAACTCTTTTAACCTCAAAGAATGTTTTGATCTACACCAGCTACGAAAAGTTTTATTTGGATAAAATCCAGATGTGGTTCTGGACTTCACAGCTGTCACTGTTTCCTTCAGCAAGCAAACCCAAAATACAAGGTTTTAAATGCTCTTTATATACACAACAATACGCCTGGGTCAGGGTCAAAAACTCCTGCACTTAGGACTTCAGTTTAATCTTTTCGTATGTCTCTCTTTCAGATATAGACCAAAACAGAAAGAGGTGTAAGGGATTTTCTGCTTCTCAAGATAGCAGTAGTCTCACAAAATGTCAATTTCCATGGTGTTTTAATTTTGGGATGAAATCTAACAATACAGATTTTGAAATTTTGACAAGATTAGGCCCTAGTCTCACTTCAGATAGGAACTCTAAACTACACCAGCTTTACACAGTCTGATCTTTTCCAGTCCTATTTTAGCACAGTACTCCATCCAATCTCATAGGTTGGGTACTAGTGTGGTATTCATCAGTGCTCTCATTTTTCACTTTAACCATCTATTTCAGCCATTTCAGAATACTGTCTGAACCTGTTTTGCTGTGAAACCTCAGGCAGGTTTTCTATTCTCATTGTAATACTAGCACCATGGATTTTTTTTCTTTTATCTCTTTGATGATGGAAAGCCACTGATTTTTTAATGATGTTTTCGTGCCATGCTGGCCTTCTTAATAATCTCCTTACCTGATGGTAGAAAAAGAAGTAGCACAAGGTATGATACCTCAGTTGAGGTTTTCTTATCAGAAAGGACTCAGTTCTGACCTGCAACATACACGACGGGGCGAAAAAAGGAAACAATAGGATTGAAAAAGCGTTTTACACTGTTAGAAAATAATAATAACAAAGAAAGCTATATCTGTACTTTTAAGGATTATAACTTGTTGTTTGCGTGTAACTTTTAACAAGAAGTAGAAGCTATCCAAATATAGACAGGACGTAGTCTTGAATTCCTTGAGTACTGCAAGAAGCGAAATCTGCAGGGCACCATCTGTACCATTTCTATTGTTCGCCTGATGAGAATCTTGAAAGCAGCCTTTTTACAAAGAACCACTGTGCCGTCTTAATTACAAGCCTAGAAAAAAAGCCTAAGAAAATTTCTGGCAGCACACACACTGACAGGAAATTCAAACGTCTTCAAGCACGCAAGCCAACAAGCTGCTGAAACTGAACTCAACAAGAGCAGGGCTTTGTTTTGATGTGTGTGAGATGAGCCTGGGGCTGGAGGTGACTGTGTCAAATGAATGAAAGAGAAGGAGCAGGAGGAGGAGGGTGAGGATGAATAGAGCACTAAAACACGTGTTCTTCAGTGAGTGTATGATGGGTATTTCCATGCCCAGCCTGACGACTCACCACTCCGCCTGCAACCTTGCAGAAGCCGTTTACCCTTGGGAATGATGCCAATCCTAAGCAGAGTAGCTGGGACTTGCCCCGCAGGAAATCAGCATTTCCTGATGCCCTTTGGGGCAGACCATGCTCACAAGGCTGGCTTGGATTCTTCCTTCCAATATATGCCAGCTTTTTACAGAGACTGACACTGTCATTTTATTCCCTTTCCACATTTCTTCTGCTTGACACATGGTGCACTATCTCCTCAAATTGTAAATGAACTGTACAGACTCCCTGAGACATTTTTAAAAAGCCTGCATTTTTTTACCTACTTGTGTATTTATTATTCCTGACCTCATTTGCATTCATGCACATACACACAGACTCATCAGTTTTACAACCACTATTAACATCAGATTAAAGTGAACTCTGTCAGACAAAACACAGCCGATTTTGATCTGCCAGGTTTAAATGAGTAAGATCTATTCAACTGATAGCAGTAACTGCAGGGTAACACAACAGTATTGAAACAAAACCTTTTACGCTTTGGATAAACTGAGATTACTTGGTATCAACACACTTGGAAAATGAAAAGGTGAAGAAATCCAATTTGCCTTCCTGAGTAGAAGTGGAGGAAAAAACCTAACCCAAAAACCAACCACCAACACACCACACAACAGCTAACTTCCCCATCAGTATGCTCTTCAGTCCTTTGCTCGCACTGAGGAATCTGACTCAGGTATTTTCTGAGTCTTTTTTATTTTCTATAGCCATTGTTTTCTTGATACTGCATTTACATGCTCTGCTTTCTGTTCTGGGTGTTCTGCTCTTCACAGCTCAAACAAATAGCTGTAAGATTTTGTTTCTAAAATGACAAATCTCTTTTCACTTCATAAAGATTTCTTGGCAAACACTAAGGTTTTCCTTCTTCACTAGTAAAGAAATTACATTGTTTTTTTCTTCATTCTTTTCTCTGACAGAGAATGACATCAGGAGGACTATTTGAGCTGAATTAGTAGTCTTAGCTAGTGACTCACTGCAAAGTGAGGAAAACTTTGCACAAGCAAGATCTCCACCTGCTCATCCTCATGCTGCTTACTACGCAAGAACTGAAAGCAGTGTTCTTCACCAAGGTCCCATCATCTCTCTGGAAGGGCCACAGTTGTAATGACCTCTGGTCCATTCCTTCTCCTAAACAACCAGTGAAGCTGTCAGGGTCGAGAAGGGCTGCACACAGAAACGCAGCTCAGCTGGCACATGCTTGCACCTTTAGCCATCAGAAATCTGAAGGAATATTCAATGGCAGGGTCTTACAGCTGGAATATTTGTTTCCTTTTAGGAAACAGCTGAGCTTGTAATACCGAAGGACCTCTGCTGAATTTAGCATTTAAATTACTACTAGTAAAACTACACAAAACGAAGCACTGATCCTTCTGCATATTTCATCTATGGATGACATTGAAATGCTATCACAGCAGTTGTAATATTAGTGTCCAGAAAACCATGATTGCAAACCACTGTACTATCAGATCCTACAGACCAGGATAAATTAATAGCTGATTTTTGTGTTATCAGAATGCACAAATCAGTTCCTTTGATTATAGAGTAAAAATACTGCTCTTAACTGGGTTGAAACCAATGAGCTTGCATTTTTATAACTAAGAGATACAACCCTTGACCTTTTTTCTGCCTGGAGCCAAATGTTATTCTGCTTCCTTCTGCTACTCACCCTTGTGGGTTCTTTTCTCCAGCATTGAGGGGGCTGGGTTGTCCCTATAGGGACAGTAGTAAGTGTCGAATTCAGGTAAGAATTTGACAAGCTTCTTTCAGGCTCCTTTACCTCAGTTGCCCTTTTCTACCCTAAATTGACTCTACCCCGTCTCAGTGTTCCCTGAAGGAGCAATCAGCCCTCAACATTACCAGTGACTGACAATCCTTGCTATTCTGCAGCTCTCATGCGTTCTTTCCCACCATTTGCTAATGGCTCTCTTTCCCAAGCGCTTCAAAAGCAGAATAATACATGCTTGACAATTTGGTTTGTATATGTCTTTAATTAAATCTTCCTGTTCTGCCAAACTAATCTCACACTTTCTGCACCCTGCAGATTAGTTTGCTGTTCATTTCTCCAGCTCTCTGATGAGAAAGGCTTTTTCAGTTCTGTGATATTGCTTTCATGGCTAATTTACTCTGTTAAAATAGGAATTTTATGAATCTACTCACATTGCAAATCCTCTCCATCATGTTCTTAAGGATTTCCAAACTTCTAAGAAATGAAACTCTTATAAAGGAATGCAGTTCCTTTCTCTCACTCAGTTTCATAAATGTTACCATTTGCTGTAGCATAGTTTATGGTGCGTTTATGCAGGAGTAATAAGTATTTATAGGACACCCATAATTCTACAAGCATTAGCCAAAGGATCAGTGTGGGGAAAATGAGGATGGGGGTACATTCACCTACTTCTTGGATTACTCTTCACAGTTCATAAAACACTCGGTGTCCAGACCGTAACTTCAGTGGGAGCAGAGGGTCAGTTCTGTAGCCAATAAAAGCAGACGGAGCTCCAGCCAATTCCAGTTCTTTTATCTGTGTGCAGTAGCTGGGACTAGCTTATGAGTCAGAAAGAGAAAAAGTGTTGCTCCATATTGTGTTTTCCAAAACAAACAAACAAAAAGAGGGCTGTGGGGCTCAGTCTGAATCCCTGAGCCGGCATTGATTGTAGTCCCATATATCACTGTATGATTGGCCTAGCAGGGGCCTGATTAAATATTATTTGGGATCAGAATGAGGTGCCAGAGGCAGGAAAAGCTGGGAATCTCTTGAAACACTTACAGAAAGCCATTTCTCTGTTACAGTAAGTGCTGGTGATTTAGCCATGGTCCAGCAGCTGTAGCTGGTCCACGACATGAGGCACAGATATAGCTCAGATTTTGCCATCCCTTCTAAAATTGTGACAGAAATCCCCTCACATTTTACCCACGTGTTTGGGAATCAATGGGCAACATCTCTCTGAAGGTTGAGGCATTTAGGCAAATTGGTATTTGGGCAGGTGACTGAGAAACGAGTGATTTATCGCAATACAGAAATTCTTCTAGTATGCTTACTGTCTGTTGAGAACACTTCATTCAAGCAAATCTGAAAGTTTGTTCAAAACAGTGGCAAGGAATACATTTGGGCAGAACTGAGGTGAGGCCAACAAGGAAGGAAACTCACTGACACACCAGGGACATGGAAAGGACATACTGTGTTTGTTTGAGATCCTCAGCTACACTGTGACACCAGCACTGTGATGCCTCTAAACAGCCTTCTCAATGAGTTACACTGGAGCATGATATCTCACTTTAATTTGGTGAGGATTTGGCACCAGCCCCTGAGCTGTTCGCCCTTTGATTACTGCCACTTGTCCCAGCTGGGCTTCCGTGGAGGACTTGGACTTCCAGTTGTTCAACTGGTACAAACTGGAGAGGTAAACTGGACCCTAGTGGGAGACTGAGGGTGGAATGTTCTTCTGGCCCTTGAGAGTGCAGTGCTGTAGAAGAATAAGACCAGCTTATTCATTGTCCTAAGAGTTACCTCAGATGTCAGTGATGCAGGTCAAGACCTGCTATCAACAGCTGTCTACCTGCTCTGCATCCAGGCAAATAAGCAGACGTGAAGAATGTTTGGGCAGCTGAAACCAGCCAAGTGCTTATGGCTATACAGACACTGTGCTTTCTGCTGGCATCTCCTGCCCTACAGCCACTTGTGGTTATATCCAGTGTAGAAACTGGCTTTATACCAGAGAAGTTGACATTGGGTTTGTGGGATTAAATGGTAGTTGTGTATTATAAGATAGTGCAAGTTTTCCTCCCTGTCTACTGCCCTCAAACATCAAACAGTGGAAGCAGAAGTACTTGATACATCACTCTATGTCATAGAAAAGCTAGGAGAGGTGTCAAAGGGCAGCAGGGCCTGGATAAAACCCAACAGTTTCAGCAGACAAGGGAATCGTAGTACCCTAAAGAATGGCTCTGGAGGTCCCTCCTGCCTATTGCAGGGCTGGCAACAGCTTGTCCTGGTGGGCATCCATGCAGAGCATTCCAGTTACTCCTCAACTCTGCCAGCTCTTACAGGTGAAGAAACAGCCCTTTATGAAGCTACAGGCTTCATATCTCTTCCTAGCCATGTGTGCTCCTTATCAGCAGTTCTTATTTATGGGCTGAAGTGCTGCTGAAACTCTAAAGGTTCAAGGGTTCGGTTGCTTTGCGTGCCTTGGGTGAGAATGAGGTGGCAGCTTTTGCAGTCCCTCAATGGCCATTTTCTTCCTGTCAGGGTGGAAATGCCAGCTGAGGTCCGGCACCTTGTTTTATTGTGTGAAGACTGAATAGAGATTTCTCAATTAGCTTTAAATTAACTGCCTCTTGTCATTATGAGTTCCCTGAGGATGGTTGTGAGGGTGTTCTCAAAAAGGTCGTTAGGCAGCTCGACTGTGTGTCCACTATCTGAGCACGCACCAGACTGCACCTGCCATTTCTCATCCCTAGGTTTAAAGCTTTAATTAGGAACCTCCTGCGTGTCTGGTCTTCACCAGCACCATCTGGCATGCTGCAGAAAATATGCACTGTTTTAGTTATTGGCAAATCCTAGGCAAGTCATTTGTGTGTGTTAGAGGCAAGGACTGGAGGGGGTTAAGATGGGGTTAAAAATTTCCAAAGCATTTCAGACTGGAAAGGATCTAAAGGGAAAATGAAACCTGCATCCAAGTTTGGGTTAGCACTGAGAATATTTATGAATATGAAGCTTTATGCAAACATTTTCGTTGTTGGGACTTCTGCATATGGACTGTGCTGCAGCATGCTGGAGCATGACCAGGTTTACCACTTCCCAAGCCAGAACTGGAAAATGCAAGACTACTTCTTATTTATGGCTTTGCTTTTCAGTGTGTATCATCACCAAGACCCAACATTTTATTTCCTCAGAATTCACGGCCACATCATGAATTTTGTTACAAACTAGGGTGTGTTTGGTTAAATGCAAATCCTTGAACTGTCTCTGATGCAATTGTGTAATACCCTGCACTCAGGAATGTCTGTAACTTTTTCGTATTTATATATACATCGTTCATTTCTATCACTCCTTCTAGCAGACTCTGAAGATGTAGACTGTAATTCTAAATACCCAACTGTAGCTACCGAGACACAAGTAACTCTCATCAACAAATCTGTGAATGAAGAATTGGCACCACACTGTCCGAAGTCTTGAAAGCCAATGAGAAAGTGGTTGCCTGTGCTTGCCTGCTGTATCTGTCAGTCCAAGAGACAACGACATTCTCCAGGGCGTGTCTTGGAACCATTACATGAGATGGGGAATCCCACAAATGATGATTTGTATTTGTAATGTCTCTTCCTCTACTAATCTGCTGTTGAGATGAACTGCAATTGCTCCAGCCTTGCATACCATAAAAAAACCACAGAAATGGGACAAAAATGTATCCCAACCAGGTCTGGCTGCCGGGAGGCTAGATTAAACCATGACGAGCTTGATGACAGCAAGCAGTACAATGAAAGACATCATCCACAAGATAATTTTTCAGTGCTGCAAAATATACAAGAACAATATCTGGAGTTTTAACAACTCAATTCCCCTTCAACAAAAGTAGCAAGAGTCCAGGCAGAAAGGTAAAGAAAATACAATTTGGAGAAATGAAGTTTAATGTGACTGTACCAACTGCAATTTTTAAGAGGCATAAAGGACACCTAATCTTCTAAGAGCCTTAGAAAATTAAGTAGCACTTGAAAGGAACAGTGGCGAATACAGACCTGATTGGATTAAGTTTCCTATTGCAGAAAGTACTTTAATAGTTGTCTCTTCCTGAGGTTTATATTGAACCATTATCTCTGCATGGGACTAGTGAAGACAGCTTTTGGGTATGTCAGCTTTCACAAAAAGTAGCAAAAAGGTTTTGTTTACTTGTAGTCGTTTTTGAAGGGTACCTGCAGTGCAAGTAGAAGTGTTCAGGCTAAACTGTAACTGAACACCACCTTTTCTCAACCCTCCTTCTGTTTTTTCTAACATCGCCTGCGATATTGCTGTAGTGCCATATTTTATGCTGGAATTGGCTTTACTTTCATGATCAAAGTATTTTATATAGAAAAGAACTGAAGGATCAATAGCCTTATTTGTGCTAAAATGTTACTAATGTTCAGTTTGGTTTGAATTCTGGATGCAAATCCCAGTCAGTGCTTATTCCGTGGGAACCGTTGCTCGTAACCCTCAGGGTTTAAATCCCCAGGTGATAAGAAACGCCGTACAGCCTTTAGCACCGAGGAAACCAAAACACATTGGGCCATTATTCTTTGCGGTTGCACACAGAGGGGAAAGAGCTACTCTATTCTCATCCTTAATTTGGTTTGCCGGTATCCCCCGGGGAGCTGGGAGGGGGGCACTGCAGACACATGTGAGAATGGGACTCTCGCCTCAGGTCTCCAAAATTTGTCTTCAGGCTCTCCTCACCAAAGCGTTTGGAGGAAGGCTTTTCAGAAGCTCCCACGGAGAGCAGCCAGGATCTGGTGGGGGCCTGCTCGCTCTGTTGAAAGTCCATCCCTAATTGCAGGCAGTGAATGATCTGGCAAAACTGCTCCCTTCTCCTCCCATGGAAACTCTCACGCCTTTGAATTCTCTGGGCGCAATTACAGGTCAAAGCCTTTGTGACCAGTCCTGACATTTTGGTTTCAATGGCATTTTGCCTGGGGGCGTTAACATGTTCTCCTCTCAAGTCGAGCTGAGAGGACCTTTATTAGCTCCTAACTGTTGTTTTGTTACTCTGGTGAATAGCTCTTCAGGAAACAACAGAGAAAATGCTTATTAATGGTGAACGCTTCATCCATTTGAAAGCACCATGCCTCCACAGAGATCAGAAAATGATGAAATGTGTAAGGAAATGTTACTTTGACCGTAACTATCAGTCTTAATTATTTACCATAACACAAACTTCGTCGGATCTTTAGAGAAGTTTAAGACCTGCAGCTCACAGACCCATGGTAAAAGCAGTGACAGCAAAATAGTTATTATTTAAGTGAAGACTTTCGTCAAAAAAGAACATTTACTGCTGTGTTTGTCTGGAATACTGTACGGATAAATTGCTCCGAGTGATAAGTGAGCAGAGAATTGGATTTTATGTTGTTCCTACTATGACATGGTGTCTTAAATACCTTTAAAAATACCTAATATGTACTCATGTCATCTAAAAACTCCTTTTTTTCTTGGAACTAGAGCCATTTTTTGCAATTCAAGAAACACTTACAACGCTACTCCTATTCCAATAGGAACAAATAAAAGTAAAATTTCTCCTTACCTCCTACTCGACTACATAATTTTTCACATCTGATTTATCACACTCTAGCATAATGACTCGGGTGCATTTCTTTCATACACTGGTCTATTCACTCACAAGAGAAAGAGGAAGCAATGTACGTGCTGTGCAGAGACCTCCTTCAGTTACAGCCGCAGAACAATTAACATTACCTCATTAACTTTTGTGGTTCCTTGAAAGCAAAAAAATCCAGATTTTCCTCTCTCCATCTGCCACTACTATTTAGCACAGACGGTTGGGTGAGAAGTGAGTCGTTTTAATTTGAACAAAATCGTCAGGGCAGAAATCCATGACTGCTAAAATTACTTTTCAGACTATCCTACTGTTCCAAAACTGGAGGACTAGAAAGCCCAAAATTCATTTATACACTGGTAATAAGACAGGTAGCTATTTAATTCTCCCTGATCTTTTTCTCTTTTTCTTTTTCTTTTTCTTTTTCTTTTTCTTTTTCCCTTTTCCTTTCTCTCTTCCTTCCTCTTTTTCTTTTTCACAGTAGCACAAGTAAAATACTTGTGTAAAACCGTAGAAGGGACAAAGCACAGATTGTATCACAGATGGCTGGCAGGACGCATCACAGTCCTCCCACCCCTGAATCCTGAGCTACAGGTCTTTGGTAGGTGGAAACAGGGGCGTGCAGAGTATGCAATGGACACAGCCGAAAAGCTGAGATTATGAACCTGCCTATATTTCAGTCACTTATTACAGACAATCAGGGACCTCAGAGTTTTTTGAATACAATGGTCTGCCAGTACCAGAGCTGAAAGGGGAGGTGTAAATGTGTCAGCCGAAGGAATGGTCAGGCATCAACCAGTGCCTGCTGACCACCTCAGGAAATGCAGGGTATGACGGCACTGCCCCAGGAGGTGGAACTATGGCACTTGAGCCCTTCCAGTGCCAGTGTTGATGTAACCTGATGGCAGAAATAACATTTAACAGACACTGGCTCAGGCTTAGAAAGCCCTTCAAGATATGCTTCTGTATGGGACTTCTGTTTCTATGGCCTTTCAGAAGATTAAACACGCATGAGATCACTGTAAATGAAACAACAGAGCATTACAATATATTTTGCCCTCTGTCTCCACATTTCTTGATTTACACTGAATTCACTCCAAGTAAGGTATAGCAGCACGGTGAGTTAGGAAAACACTCAGCATATGCATTCCTAGATAAATTTATTATCAACATTCTCAATGGTCTCAGTGTAAGCCTTTATGTCATTGCCTAGAGGCTTTTTCTGGAACATCAAGGAAAATGGTAACACTGTTCCTCAAATGAGGCATTTCATTATGACTGAAGTTAGTGCTTTTCTAACCTTGGTATGCATCTGGGCACAGCTGTCTTAGGTAACCACTGAATGCTCTGGATCCTCCGTAACAAGCAGGACAATGCAGCAGAAACCCCATTAGCATAAATGTCTCCCGCACAGTAAAGACCAGTACCTAAATCTTTAGATGCCGGTTTCTGATGAGGAGCAGTCCCTTTTGGGTACACAGCTGTCTTACTGTGCTGTACTGCTACAAAATCTACCTGAGGAAAAGTTCAGACCCAGTCGTTTCCTTCAGTAGGACTTTAACCATGATCAATCTCATTTAGAATCTGGTTCAGTAAAGCATATAAGAAACCACTTAATTAAAACAAAGATGTACTGCCATTGTTTTTAAAGATTTAGGGTGAAACAGACCTAGTGAAAGTACTCCTTTGAAGAAGTGTCAGAATAATTATTCCAGAAAAAATTAGGCAAAGTTCAACGAAAAATCAAAACCAGAAAAGTATATCCATTTCTACCACTCAAAAATAAATTATATTATTGTATGTCTGGAGTGTAGTTAATTTCCAGAGTTTTTGAGCAAAAAATAGGCAGTTATTGTCCTTGATTGAGGAAGATTAGACTATGATCTAGCAGAACATTACTATGGTGACAACTGCTAAAGGAAATATTGTGATAGACAGCTAGATAATTTTTTAAAAGTGAACAAAATTTAACCTTGCTGGGAGTGGGAATAGCCATAGCGACTTCAATAGATTACTGCTGTTTTCAAGTCTGTAAGGTTGACCTAGTGAGCGAAAATTGTCAGCCTCTGAATGTCGGCTTGCTGCTTATCCTCTGTCATTTTCTGGGTGGATGAAAGTGGTATAAAAAAAATTCAAAGAATTAAAGCAACAAGAAAAGGATAATTAAATCCTTTCTCACACATTCGGTCTGCTGAGAAGCTCTTAAGGATTACTATAGCCATACTGGGATTCTTCTGTAACATCGTTCTTAACACCACGCCTAGGGGAAGTGCAGATGAAATTATTCAAGAAGTTCTTCTGAATCTTTCAAAACTGCAGTTTTCTGGATTGTTGTGGTTTAGGAACGGTATTCCCCAATTTAGTGCTCCCAGTGAACCTGTGCTGGCACTCTTTTTTCCTCCCCCTCTAGATGGAAGCACAAAAGGCAAAGATCCTGTGTTGAGATAAGGACAAGTTACCAGAAGCAGCAATGAGATAAAAAATAGTAACAGCAACAATACTAAATAACAAAAGGGTACAAAGAGAGGGTGAATTACATGCAGAATGCTCACCAAGCCCAGGACAATGAAGCAATAGTGGAAAGACTTCTGCCCCCTTTCCCCCTGACCATAAAGGAACATCATCTCTTCTTGGAAGCGAGAGAGAGTCCCTTTCCCTGCTCCTGGCAATGACATAAGATGGTATCGAATAACACAATGTCTTGGTCCTGCCCACTCCCCCTGATCTGGTCCAGAACCAGGATATGGATAGAGGCATAGACAGTACCTTTTAACAACTTATCCTGTCATAACTCTTAATATACCTATTAAGTGTAGCAGAAGACTCCGTATCAGCTGGTATCTCAAGATAGCAGGACTCATGTCTCTCTTATTTATCTTATTTACACAATTAAAAGTTTGGATGTGACTAAAAAGAAATCAGCACAGCAGCAGCAGCAGCATCGCACTGCATATGGCAGAAGATATGCAATTGATAAACCTGTCTGGAAGCGAAGAGGTATCAGCATTTGCTATCAAAACCAGAATTCACATGGAGATCATTACAATTCAAACAGCCATTTGACCTGACTTCTAAAAACACCAGAATAAAGTAGCCTGATTGAATTCCCCAGGGAATCTGGTGTTCAGCTGGGACATGCTTTAGCTTTGTTAACTGTCTATACACTGGCAAGTGTTTAAACTGGAGTAATAAGGTTTGAATTTCCAGGGTCAGCAGGCCAACTCAGAGTGTATTTTTGAAAGAAAAGCATGTTTTATAAAGCAATTAATAAAACTCAGACCCTAAGGTGGCATCTGTTCCATTTATTTCAAAAAGGCCTTGCAGAGTAGCAGCAAATTGCCTTATTTCTTTGTTTGGGTTAATTTGAAAATGTATCTAATTGTAAAAGGGTCCTTGGAGGACTGCCATCAGGTACAGCAGTCATGTGTAACTCTGCTGGGTTGGCTTCGTAGAGGAAACTTTAAGAAATATTTCACTGAAACCGAAACCAAACCTGCTGTATGAAGGTGACAAGCACACATTCTCACTTTCAGGTAGGTTGGTGGTAGCAGACAGAGCAAGTTCTTGCATAGACCTGATTTATAAAAAGAACAATTCATTCTGTTTTATTAGTATTCTCCTTT